>LQRL01137924.1:5051-40746 GCA_001703475.1 Hydroides elegans | reverse complement strand
AATTGTGTCTACTTTATAAACTCGACCACGCTGATTACGAATCTGAACTTAAAAATGTTCTATCACGTCCCGTTTTTCTGTAAAATAGATTTTTCATTTTCGGTATTTTTGACGAATTTCTATGCTTCTGACTTAATAGTTTATGATATTTTAAAAAATAAAAATGTAAAACTACTTTAATTTTAGCTTTTCTATTTTCATTGTTCATAATCTATCCAGCAACGAGGCTTTTAACATTCAATTACATCTACAACTAAGAAAATATTAGTGATTTTCGTATAAATCTCAAAGAAAACTTTTTTTCCAAAAAATATTCCTTATTCGAATTTCAGTGAGATTATGTCTGAACATCCCTAAACCGTTTATTAAATTGTTGTGGGATAATGATTTTTGGTTCATATTGTTACAATTTTCATATTTTTCATATCTTTTACACACGAAAAGCAACCGGAAGTTCAAGGTATCGTAATGCCAATGTTCAGGTCCACATAATTTCGTAAGAAACATAAAAATTAATGCGAATTTTAACTTTGTTCTATTCATAATTAAGATATAAAATGCATTTGTGAAAATCGCTATATTGAAAACAATAACTTAAAGCGTAAAGGTATGTAGATCGCATTGACTTAAACGGGCCGCGCGTTCCTAAAGAGTATGAGCTTAAATTTCATTATTTACATGGTAATTTCATGAGTTCTAGCCATAATTCTGGAGAATATTGATCGGACTATCGTAATTAGACTATATTATGTCGGATTGCTTAAAGAAATTAGTTTTAAAAAAATCCGATTTATTTTTAATGACCCTGCCAAGGGTACCCCTCTGTTCGACAACTTATCAGAATATGTTAGTTGGAATTTTTGGATAAAATATATATTTATAGTCAATACAGTGGTCAACTATTTATATATTTTTCATTTCAATTCTTTAAGAATCAATGATTTTGAAATATTTACCAAATTGAAATTTATATTGACAAAAATTGAGAAAAAAAAGGCAAAATTAAAAATGCAAATTACAGAAAATTGTGACGTGATGGAACAAAATAGACTTCGGATTCGTGTTCAGGAGGCCAAAATCATATAAAATCACACTTTGCCTTTCATGTATAATTTTTGAGGTGCCAATTTGTAACACAGTGATATCAATGCTAAATTTACCGTTTGTGAAAAAAAACTTTTTATTCTTTTTTTATCTTTTGAGAATAAACTTATACTAAGCCAACATGTATAAATGAAATTTAAATAAAAGACTACATCCTTGCGAAAATAGATTCTCTGAATACCATTCTCCCAAACTGATCACATGTCTTCACAAAAGTGCAAAATGGATTTATTCTATGACACCAAACTACATCTTTGACTTTTAGATTTCGAGCGCACCATACCAAAGAGCCGACTCGCCATTGCCGTCACAGCCAATTTCAAAAACCGGAAAACAACCTCTGAGGCCAGCGTTCAGGAAATCGGAGGAGTCAACTTCCTCTATAACCAGGCCTTCTTCCACCGCCTAGACGAGGAGATCAATGTGAAGTTGGAGAATCTGGTTTATTTCAAAGATGAGACGCATTATTTTGTGATGACTGTGAAGAAGGAGTCACTGTTGGAGAAGCAAGTGTTAAAGCAGGTAATTATTTTATATTTCAATTTGACGGTTTTATGTTCAAAATATATTCAATGATTTCAAGTTACTAAATGAAAAACGAAAATAGACACCAATCAGTATTTTGGTGATGCCACGGTGGAAATCACATTCTAAAACCTGTCCTAATTTTCAAATATAGAATGGTACAAAAGCATGGATTTTAATTAACGAGCAACATCTTTTTATCCTGAGATTTTCAACATTAGGGACATAAGTGGTAATTCATTAATGTTGTTGTCATTTTATTCACAGCATAAGAGCGATCGCAAAGAACTCCTCGCTCGCGACAACGTCGACATGTACAAACTACAAGAAATGGCCAAAGAAGTCGCAAACTGCAGCGTCGAAGGCAAACTGCCGAATCTCGAGTACGCCTTAAATCATCACGGCAAGGAGGACGTGGCCATGTTTGATTTTACGACCTTATCGGTGGCCGATCACGCGTGCTATGCGAAGGAAAGGCACGGACGCACACTTCTGCAGTGTATCGTTGGCGACAGTTTATTAGAGGTGAGTGGCTTATGATTTAAAGAAGCCAATGAGCTATTTCTTAAAATATTTTTTTTTGCTTTTTCATAGATTTGATTCATCTAAATTGTCGTTCTTTGCTAGAATTGCTCAATACCCACCTTACGAAGTTAGAAAAGGGTGTTTATTTTCTAAAATTGGATCTATCGAGATTCTGATTTAAAATCCAAATCTTGCTAGAAGTCAAATATTTCATAGACGAAAAATGACACATTTTAAAAGAAATGTTCTTGTGGTGCCCTTGATTGTCGCATACCATGTTTGGGTTGGGGTCTTTCAAGAAGTAAGTATTATAAGGTCATGTTATATAAATAGTGTGATATAAATATTTATGTGAATAACAATCGCTGAGTAGTTTGAGTATGCAAAAAAGTAGGTTACGATGATTTTATTATTTTTTGTTCGACTTGTTTCAAGGACATTGTGGAGATTCTTGTCACACATGCGATCTTATGTTATGAAACGAAGTCGAGAATCGTTTTGTTGATTATGATCGGTGTTATGACTGATGATCATCATTTTCATCATCATTTAAAATGTTGTGTGATAATGCCTTATATGGTTGTGCACTGCAATTACCATGTCAGTCGCGCAATTCGTCATAACTCAATGGTATTTTGTTAATCTACTTTAAAATGCCACAGTTTGTATTTCTCGAGTCCCACACCCAGAAATAGCTCTTATTTATTTTATATTATTTTTATTATTGGACATGGTAACGATACTGTTATCTTATAATTTATGAGAACATGTTAATGGGATATTTAACTGATATGCAAGTAGTATCGCTCTATCCTGTATCTTATCATATCGCCATAGATATGATAAGAGGGTTAACTGTATGAATGCAAATGTTAATACTCAGTCACTTACATCTAGCTAAGAATCATCTCTAACACTCTGAACACGCTACTCATTCCCACGGAGGAAACATATAGCTACGAAGAAAAATGAATACAACTTTAATTGATACAAAATCATTTTCACCAGGACTGCATATTGATACATTACAATTATAAAGAATTACTAAACGTCACCTAATCAACACATCAAAAACACAATACATTTTTTGTTTCTTTTATTCGCAGCCCTTTTGGCCAACGGGCACTGGTACTGCCAGGGGATTCCTCAGTGTTTTCGACGCAGCCTGGCTCATTCGTGGATGGTTCCTCGAGGAACACACTAAACTCGATCTGATAGCAAATCGCGAAAGGTTGTTTCAGTTGCTTGTGCAGACACTCAGTCCGAGGTTGCTCAAGTCGAAATGTGAACTGTGAGTAATAATTATTAAAATAAGTGACCTCTTTTATATCAATTTTTAGCTTTCTATCATATTTTAAAATAGTTTCACATGCTTATACTTAATTTACCTTTGCTAATTGAAATTTGGTAAAAATGATGTATGTTTAATTATAAAGATCAATTAAATTTTACTAGTTTTCAGTGCCGATTTCATATTAACCAGAAGTAGCATCATTCAGCATACATGTTTCATGGATATATTCATGGAATCTTCACAAAAACTCTTTCTTACATCTCTTTCTTACATCTTTACTTAGATACATTGATCATAAATGGTATTTACATTTTCAGGCACACCATAGATCCCAAAACACGCTACTCCTCATTAACATACGCACCCGCGATCACACCGGAAACCGTTACGAACCTCTATAACACGCACGACTCACAAGAAAGGTACGGCGACCGACTTGTCAAGTCCTTCCTGACCAATTCGTTCAAGAAACGGGAAAGTCGGAATGTAAGTAGGAATAAGTCATTCAAGGAGTATGAACAAAAGGTGACGCAGGCCTCGGTTGTGAGTGATACCAAAGCAAACGCTAAATCGACTGTTTCGAATGACCAAACGATCAAAGCAAAGTCTGTACAAAGTGACAAACAAATTGAACCAGACTCTAGACCAGCGGAACCATTCCAAGCTGAGTCTCATCAGAACAAAATAAATCCCGATATCGCCGAACAATTTGAAAAAGAAAATACCTGCATTACCGAAAGTAGACCAGAGAACGACTACGAAAAACAGCATTTAGAAATGTGTTCAGTTGATTTCAACAGTGTCACATCTGTTAAAACAAACAATCTTGCAAACGAATCACAAGAAGACGTTGAGGTAGCCGCAGAATCTATAGTGGATTCCTCCCCTCCTCATGATACTACCACGGAGAAGGACATATCATCCGTAACTGAACCCCCCTGTGATTCTCAATCTGGTCCCGAAGTGATCGATTCAATACAAACCGATGTTAGTAGCATTGTCAATATATTCGAAGATGCCAATCATAACATTATCGAACCTACTATAGCGGATGACCCAGTCCACAACAAAATTATAGACAAAGACTCCCCTGAAATTGTCCCTGACACCGCAGCAGAAGAAGAAGAACGGTCACCTGAGTCGCCAATAGAAAACGAGGATACCTCTGACGATTCTGAGGGAGGAGCAGATGAAATTATATACGTCACGATGATGGGGGTAAGTCAAATAGTGATGTTTGACATATTCATCGCGAGGCCCGAATTGGGTGTGGAACCCCTACCTCAGATGACAGAATAAAATAAAAGTATTATACATAATGTATTTAACACATATCCTATGAATGAAATGACCATTTTATTAATGATGTGCAATCATCATTAAAATGTATATTATTCTCAAGGATTCATTTTGTTATAATCAAGAGATTGAATATATCGATGAAAAGATAGGATATTGGAAGTTGTATACAGCGGCGCGATAATCTTATGCAATAGATTCTATTCATTCACAGGCATATTGCATTTATTTTACAGAAAAGAGACAGTTTCGATGAGGACGATTATGTTCCACTCGGCATCTCAAGACGTCTTATCGATAAATTTGAAGAAAGGGTACATGATGTTTAATTTTAACACGTATACACAAACTCATCTAAACATCCTTTAACACATTATATAGTCGGTAATTATTATACCAAATGTATTATGTTTATGTATTTGTAATTATACGGTGGTAAAAATTGATTTGATATTTTTAAAAGTTATATTTTGAAATCTTCAATATCTTTTTAAGTGCAACACACGTTTGGTGCTCTGATTATACTTTTTCATATATATGTCTATGATTTTATTATATTTATTGCATCTGTCAGTGCGCACGTCAACCAAGAGTCGTATCAACGCAATCACTAGAACCGATCGCTCTGGATGCTCAACCATTTTCAACAGACAAGCCAGTCGAAGTAGATACCAAAGAAGCACCATCGGATGATAAATGGTGAATATTATCATCAACACAATTTTCATAATTGTTTTAAAAAATCATGTTTCTGTTTCGGAATATGTTATCATGCTTCATGAAGACATCTTAATTTTACAAACGTTACTCATAAAAATGTTTCAATTTATAAGTAAGCAACACTTTATTTATTTATATTATTTTTATTCATTATATTTGCTTCTATGGTTTTGATAATATGTTATATCTCTAGAATCCATCCTCTAAACATTGTAGTGAACCCAATCAAGATAATAACAGAAATGATGTGGCTTCCATTCATGAAGAACAAGCGAATACAAATTTAAAACAAACTGATGACGTTCTTCAAAGCAAAACAGAAATAGCAGATTCCGATTCCGGTAAGCATCAAATGATTCATTCAAATAGCAAAGATATCATGGAATTGTAAAATGAAAATATCAAAACATGGTTGACAAATACTTATTATTATTGAAATAGCGATGTCAGGTGCGGGTTCGCCCTTTATGCAAGACAAACAAATAAATTTGCCTCTCCCCCCCCCCGGTTCAGTCTGATAATATGATTAATACGCCTGGATGTTAAAAAGAATTCACAAATTGATAAATGGAGTATGGTTATTTTTGCAGTCGTCGTGAATCACGATTCGCTTGACCAGCGAGAGTATACCAAGTCAAGTGAGCCCGGAACCGTCAAAGATTATCTCAAGTGAGTATTTTCTTTGATACATACTTTTTTCATTATTTGATGGAATATTGTGAAAATTCACTTTGCATTATTTATCTAAATATGCCTAAATGAATGAAACAATGTTGATATTTGATTACTCATATAGTTTATAACCAGATTTATTGTTTTTGTTCAGAAGTAAAATCAAGGCTCTAGAACAACGCCTGATGAATCTATCTCAAACCCTAGAGAGTATGGAAGCAGATATAGGTAAAACATACTGAAATATTTTACTGAATGTATTTTCAAATATTTTAGAAACCCCATGTAACATCAACGAGTACTTGCTCGACATGACTTGAAGCTCGGCCAATACGGATAAAGTAATGGGAAAGATGATATATGTTATAAATTGATAAGCTATAATTACATATTATAAAACATTCACGTGCAATAATTAAAAATGAATTTAAAGTTCATTGAACATATTATGTGAATTATTCAAACGTTAAATTTAACTTTTTTATTGTTTTTTGTTCCTAATTACAGCATTAATGCAAGCGGTGAGTAGTTTGGAAGAAGAAACCACTTTGTTGGAGGATGAAATATCGACTTTGAAGCAAGCGAGCGCGAACACAAGTGAAGCGTAAAACATATAAGCTTCTAATACATTGTGATGTGCCAAGGATTCAAAAGTGTTAAATCGAAAATGTGATGTTAATTTATTGTGTAAAATATCTGATGAAATATAGTATCTGCATATGAACATTATACAAAAAAAACTTTGTGTGAAAAACAAACTTTATTTTTGCGTTGATAAGAAGATGTTCATATAACCAATTTGTTAAATGTTGAATTGTATATGATATCACCGAATCTGTGTTATATCTAATACAATTATCAATTACTTCTATGTTATATTTTGTTAAAGAAGAATGATTATCTAATGAAATGAAAGAACTTCATGCTATGAAAAATATGTATAATTGACACAAATGTGATAAAATAAAATACATCTATTTATGAATATTTGACATTGATATGATATATGACTGGAAACATAAAATAACAGTTGCAACACAATTTGATTTATAACAATAAAACAACTTACGATTTTGAATTATTGTCATCAATTAATTATTCATTGTTCAATAACTGTAACTGATTAAGATCTAGCTGTTCAAAGTGATTTTGCTTACATCTAGACAAATGCAATGTCCTCGAAATCGATATGACTAAATATTTCATTTGCCGCGCTAGAGCTAAACTGATGCTCTGTCCCTCTGAATCCGTTACATATTAAAATGTTGATTTTGAAGTAAATCTCTTTATACATTTTACTTTTTTTTTTCAAAATAATCCCTCTTTTCGAAATCCCATCATATGGAACTTCGTTTCACTTTAGTGGGATACATATACGAGAACTTAGAGACGGTATGGGTACAATATCAGAATCCAAATGAGATCGGATTTGAATTTTGAAGATAGCTCCTAGATGATATATGCCCGTGTAATTCCCAAAAGCATCAATTTAATGTTTCATATACCATCTCCAATATTGCCTACTTATCATCCATTGTATTGTCTTATTATTAATCCACATTGAGCTTGCGGAAGGATGCCACGGGAGCTTCTTTGTCTTTCAATTCTTTATTGATTCTCCATTCGCTCTTCGTCAAATATACAATCCGATTCCGCGTCTCGGGCTCTTGAAGTTGTTTAATCGTGTTCTCTGAAAAAAAAAAATAAACAGAAGAGCAATTAATAAAATACTTAAGTATTTCAGTAATGCAATGTACAACACATTCTCACATTTACTTATACGATATCTGCATAAAGGCTTTTTGACCTTTTATACATCCTATGTATATATTTGCCGTTTTTAATATGCTAGTAGCGTATATATTATGTACCGGGTTTTTAATATACATAACACGTATAAATGTTTTTCATATACAACCAATGTATTTTTTATTTTGATAACTGGGTGCTCTCTCATTGGGGTCGAGGTGAATTCTATTTGATGTCCTTCTCACATTGTTTAAACTATTGAAAACATAAATAATCACATTAAGACAATGAATTGATTATGACTTATTTTAATCACAATACTATGCTCAATAAAACTTTTATATCTTGTCGAATATGTTTTTATTCTGTCAAACAAGCTTTGTGTAGACGTGCGCTTTTTTTAAAGATAGTAAATGGGCGATTTGAAAAATAAAAAAAAACAAAGGGAATTTAAACAAACAAAGCTTTATCGAGAAAAACAGATTCTTATATGACCTGTTCCTTATGACGTTCACTTTTGCCGGGTGTTTTACAACCGTGAGGCCTTTTCTTTTGTGACCGGCGAGCTCCGTCGAGCCCATAATTCCATGCTACCCACAATGCACCTCACCGGATATCAACATTCACCATGCCTCGGAAAAAGCTTGACATCGAGAAAACTATTGATAATCTTGTAGAAGAAGTAAAACAAACGTCTCATGAAAATGATGTTAACGATTTACATGACCGGATTGTTTCTCAAGTGCCCTTTGAAAATCAAATAAAAAAAATAAAGCGGGTCAATGAAAGGAAAAAGGATGAACTCGGATTTCAAATTATTAAACCTCGGTCGGACAAAGCTGTAAAACGACCTTACAGTAAGTTGTTTTCTAAAATATTTCAGTTGAATTTCTTTTGTTTTTGTAGTTGTATTTGTTGTTTTGCATTACTCAATAACTTATGCCCCAAACCAACAGGGGTGCATCTTAACATGGATGAACTTTAGCAGTCGCATGCGCGCAAACAAAAAACGTTTCAAATCGAACCTTCCTCTTGAAAATAATGCTTCGATTTAATATACACCATATGGAAATAAATTCAAGCACATTTTCGTACGATTCGTGTTTGAATCTTTGACGCTCGCAATTATACACAGGGGAGGGGGCATTGTATAAAATATAAGAAACGAACGCGGGCGCCCGCAACGGGCGCTCCCTCTAAATTAGCGCCTGCTAAAGCTTTCGATAATTTCCTTTCAAATGACGGGGCGCCCGGATAATCGGATACGAAAATAACATTATTCTTAAATAAATAAAAAATCTACTTATCTTGTTGGTTTTTCGGTTAACTATTTCATTTTTGAAGTTCAGTTAATGCGTTCACTGTAAAATGGAACAGTGACTTAACAAACCATCACTTCAGCTGTGACCCTTTTGAATATAAGTAATGTTATAGACTCTAGTCTATTCGGTCCAATAATTAAAAAAATGTTTATTAGGCCAAAATCTATCGGGGGCCTAAAACAGTTTTGTCTGCCTGTTCCAGGGCTCGAAACTCACGGAGGCCCAGGAGCCATTGGCCCCCGGATTTTAAGGCCCCAACCCAAAAGTTGGGGGCCTATAGAGTTGGGGTGTCCATCCGTCTGTCCGTCTGTCATCGCTTTCTTGTACGGGCTAGAACTTTTGAACAAAAGGTCATAGAGACTTGGTTATAGGCTCAAATGAAAGGTCTTGGTCCGTAGATGTGCCTTTTGACCATTTCGGTCAAAAACACCCTACCGGAAGTGGTCAAACTGGCCAAAATAGCGGTTTTCAAGACTTGAGCTTGTACGGGTTAGAACTTTTGAACGGAAGGTCTTTGAGACTTGGTTATAGGCTCAAATGAAAGGTCTAGGTCCGTAAATGTGCCTTTTGACCATTTTGGTCAAAACACCCTACCGGAAGTGGTCAAACTGGCCAAAATAGCCCAAAATAGCGGTTTTCAAGACTTGAGCTTGTACGGGTAAGAACTTTTGAACGGAAGGTCTTAGAGACTTGGTTATGGGCTCAAATGAAAGGTCTTGGTCCGTAGATGTGCCTTGTGACCATTTCGGTAAAAACACCCTACCAGAAGTGGTCAAACGGGCCAAAATAGCCCAAAATAGCGGTTTTTAAGACTTGAGCTTGTACGGTTAAAACTTTTGAACAGAAGGTCTTAGAGACTTGGTTATAGGCTCAAATGAAAGGTCTTGGTCCGTAGATGTGCCTTTTGGCTATTTCGGTCAAAACACCCTACCGGAAGTGGTCAATTTGGCCATCTGTCCATCCGTCCTCTTTTTTGAAATCAAGATAGGAGTAGCCCAGGAACTTGGCGTGCGGCTCAAATTAAATGTGTCGATCTGTTAAGACTTTTTAAAATATTTTCAACTAAATTTGATAAACTTCTTTTCGCGCATGCGCAAAAATAAGTTCTTCATTAATCATGCAATATCCTGACAACGGCGGGGACTACAGCCTTGATGTTAGGCTTAAAATAAAGGGAATTCATTAGCAATTAGTTCTTTTGATATTTTGATTAGAATTTTATAGTTTTTTGACGCATATTCGCGAATTTTATTTATTGTTTAGGCATTATACTCGGAATGGAGATGCATTTAGCAAAGGTGGATGGCTCGATTTCAAACAATAAATTTGCTGATGTGCCTTTATATACTGTCGATGGAATTCAATTAATATCTGGTGGCTAAATAAATAGACTCTGAAATAATTCATTCGATATCTAGATAACAAATACTCACAGAGACCGGATATAACTTAATATTTTAAGCGATATCTCGTTCAGCAAAAAGTACTTTACATTTTGATGCGATTTATCCAATCATGTTTTGATCCGAATATTTAAACTGGAAGTGGTAAATATCTAAAAACCTTTATGTTAAGGGCTTTGGAAACTGTTCATGCTTACTGAACATGTATATCAAATGCCGTGATTCACCGACATATTTTATGTTTACAGGGACACGTGTGCTTTATAAACCAATGTGGTTATGACAATAAATAATATTGATTTTTGTATATGTCTGTAAGAAATGTCTTTTTATGCTGCTATCAATATTATATGACCAAATTGGCATAGAATAAGTTTATGGTTGTGTGCTTTACTTTTTAGAATTTTCAAGGCATGCAAGGTGTTATATATGACAAAAACGGCCAATATATTTCGTAAACATTTGTATTATAGGATTGATTCAATACATAACTTAATTTATTCATTCTATACATAAATGCTTATCTTTAAAATCGGATATATCTATAAATGTGTTGAGATGCGATATATTATATGCAAGAATATATGTTTGCAGGAAAAAGGAAACTTCGCTCCAAAACGCAATCTACACAACATGGTGCTTCGGACCCGAACGACATTGTTTTTCGAGAAGATGCTATACAAGGTACAATCAAAATTAAGTTGTGGATAAAGGAAACATTAATAATGGAAGACTATTAAAACATTGTCTGGATAAGGTGGTAGTAATTATCATATACACAGCAGGCAGCACCATGAACATAATTTGGTTTATGTACAATATTCATTATTAGTCAAATTTATTCATGATAAATCAATAATTTCTTATTCTCAATATCAATTGTTGAAAACTGAAGTGTGTAAAAAATCATATGATATTATATTGATAAACCCTGCGGGCATAACTTTTCAATTCATCATATAGCGTTATGTTCTATTACATGAAATTAACGTTTCAAAATATTGAAATATGTAGGGTCGTCGTAACCTGGTATTATTACATTGTTGAAGCAATATGCAGGGTAAAATCACCCGGTCAATATCAATTTTGATATTGCCCAGATGAAAAGACCTTTTATATTTCGTAATTCCAAAACAAATTTTTGTTATTGAAAGAATAAATTTCTCAGGGTTCCACACCACAATTGTAATTTACCCTCGGGAAAGAAAATGTAATGCCCGCGCCTTTCGGGCTTAGGCATTACTATTCCTTTTCTTCGGGTAAATACCTTTTTGTTATGGACCCTTCGGGTATTATAACTATTTTATTGCCTTTAATAATGCATGGGTTTATATTTCATGCGTATCGCTTTATCTATTGAAGTACTGAAAATAGAAAAGGAATTTAATAATATTAATTGTTAAGGCCCAAACCTTCTTAATACTTTAAGTCGCTGTCCGCCTGTCGGGCAGTCGATAGTTTTGACATTTTATGAATTTTAAGTCGCGCATGCGTGAAACACGATTTGTTTCCTTGTAAGCATTTACTCAAGGCTAAGACGGTCTAGAAATTTATTTTCTCTTGTAAGCATATTATCTTTTGTAAGCGTATTCTCTCGTCTAAACGAACATGTAAAAGTTGTAGGGAGCGATAACAAAATAAGGGATAAGGGTGTGGGGGGGGGGGCGTTTACAAACAATCTTGTTAGCACAACCCCCTTCCATTTTCACTTAACTGTTCTATTAACTTAACTGTTCCGTTATAATATATTTTCTTATTTTGTTTTGAATATTACCTTATTCATCCCGAATTGGTTCAAATTCACACACCCACCTACGCACATGGAGAGAGAGAAAGGGGGGATAAAGACAGATAGAGAGAGAGATATAAACAAAGAAAAAAACAGAGAAAAACAGAAAGCGACATGGGAGGAAACAGCATAAAATAATAAAACATACTTAACTGCGCATGCTCACAACAGATGGGAAGTCTTTAGATTTGTCGTTAATCACCTAGACTGCATATGCCTATTTAGACCCAAGCCCAAAAGTTCGGAGACTATAGAAGTGGAGTGTCCGTCCGTCCGTCCGTCCATCCGGATGGCATCGCTTTGTTTTGTACGGGCGAGAACTTTTGAGCGAAAAGACATACAGACTCGGTTATATACTTAAATGAATGGGATTACCATTGGTATATGTGCATTTTCGGCAGTTTCAGCCCGATTTGCCCGCCGAAGTTGACCGAATTCCCCTGGAAAGATGAGTTTGTACGAGCTAGAATTCGTGTCTTTTAGACCAAATGTGGCCAACCTTTGGTGGCGAATTTGGCCAAATTGGCCGATATTTGTCATTTTTCTAAACATAAACATATACAAAATATTCAATGTCCTTCGAATGGGGGGGGGGCTTTATTGCTTCACAAATACTTTCTTGTTATTTCAATTACGTTATGACACTGAAAATATCAGATCTAAGGGGAGGCGTTTAACAAAATTTAGCAAAATATAGGGAGGGGGCGATTACAATTATGGGTTCGTAGTTAGAAGGTTAATGTTGTTTATGGTGTCTAGATAAAGCTGTAAGCTAATATGATTTTCAACCGAATTTGGTCAGCTGACATTTGCTCGTGCGCCATGATACTTGATACCTTATTATATAGTTTCAGAAAATATCCACGCGGAACTGCTTCAGCTAATGGAATCCGTATCAACACCTCCTCTCGAAGTCCGCGATATCTCGACTTCATGGAGTAATAGAAGAGAGCGAAAGTCACAAGATTGGTCAAAAAGTAGATCATTTATCACCAATGAAAATATCACGATACACGGCGACTCACCACCATTGTTTTGCCTGACATCGGGGTGTACAAATTCTGCGCAAATACGGTATTAGTTCATTTATATTTACATGCAATGTCAAAGCAATAGTAACGTAATGATACGGTTTTGATGTCAAAGAGCACTTTAGGTGCATGTAGGCTTTAATTGATCGTCTGCCCGCCTTCCCGGCGCCTGCCCGCCCGCCGTCCCGCATTCTTTTATGTCCAGATTACAGACAGGCAAAGCAATAGTTACGTAATGATGCGGTTTTGATGTCATTGAGCGCTTTAGGTGCATGTAGGTTTTAATTGATAATCTGCCAGCCTTCCCGGCGCCTGCCCGCCCGCCGTCCCGCATTTTCTTTTTATGTCCAGATTACAGACAGGCAAAGCAATAGTTACGTAATGATGCGGTTTTGATGTCATTGAGCGCTTTAGATGCATGTAGGTTTTAATTGATAATCTGCCCGCCTTCCCGGCGCCCGCCCGCCCGCCGTCCCGCATTTTTTATGTCCAGATTACAGACAGGCAAAGCAATAGTTACGTTATGATGCGGTTTTGATGTCATTGAGCGCTTTAGGTGCATGTAGGTTTTAATTGATCGTCTGCCCGCCTTCCCGGCGCCTGCCCGCCCGCCGTCCCGCATGTTTTATGTCCAGATTACAGACAGGCGCATTAGAAGCATGTTTCGCTCCTTTTGCTCGTCTTTTGTATAATGTTAAACCATTGGCGCCTTATATATTTTTCATTGGCACCCAAGTTTCGGCATTTTTCCAATTCGGATTCACGGATGTTCATGTAAGAAATTTGAATAATAAACTATGTGACAGGCATGCATTCTATCCATATCCGGTCAAGTGATGGTTTATACAAAATATGTGTTACCAAAACGCTATATCTTCCTTATTCTTTTAAGATACCGCAGTTTCGAATGTTCCTCAGCTCGATACCTCTGCAGCGGATGCGACATAAATACACACTTACTCCAACCTTTCCATAGCCGCGAAGCATGGGTGCCCTCTATGTACAAGCCCGTTCCATCGGCTATGGCAGTAGCTAATGAAGGCGATAGGATACTTTTAGTTCCTGCTTGTAAGAAAACTGAATCAATTGTTTAACACATATTTTGCACTTCATTTACAAACGTTCTCACTCCATCCCCTGACAATTTGTTAAATACCGGTTTTTAAAAAAAGGCTACAAAGAAAAAGATTTATACTTTATTACTTGATTGTAATGAGTAATGTCCTAGAATCATATAATGTTGCTTAATACTCAATTTAGATCAAATTTATAGGTTCGATTCGCATATCTACATCTGCTACTCTTTGAGAAATATTTTTAATTTAATTCATGTTTTTGTAAGCACAGTTATTATATATTTTTTTCAGTTTCATACGTTAACTGCATATCAAATTGCTGCCCAAAGTGCAATATCTCACTGGATCCTAACCCATTTTGCGCATGCGTCGTCATCACCATGAGTGGTAAGAAAAACATTGTTTTTATAGGTCCCCAACCCGACGCGAAGCGCGGTAGCTGGGGACTATTGGATCCGGGTCCGCCCGTCTGTCCGTCGGTCTGTCTGTCTGTCCGGCAACTTTTCAGGTGGGTTTCTATTCCGCGACCGAACTCCAAAATAAATGGGCAGAATCGAATCCAAATTTCTACATTGAAAGAATATATATTGAAGTTGTGTACCTGGGTATTGCTTTTGTCGTGCGACCAAAGTTGGGGTCGTTCGACTTGGTCAAAAATGAGGATTTTCAACACAATTTGGAATTTCCTATTCCGCGACCGAACTCCACAACAACGTGGCAGAATCGAATGAGACTTTCTACAATGAAAGAATATATATTGAAGTTATTGATAAACCAGGGGACTTGGTCGTGCGACTTAAAATGCCGTTGCACGGATTGGGACTGCGGAGACTTATTCTTCACTTACCCCACTTGTTTTATGTTCAATTAGGGTTTATCTTTTCGTTTGCATATTGACATAGAGCGAAAGTAATAGACTGGCCAAGTAACAGCCTTGCTTTGAATGAGCTATTAATAGCCTTACATAAACTAAACCGGGGCTCGATTTTTAAAAATCGACTCGCCTGATAATATCTAAATATTCGGGTTCCTCGGTTGCTATCTGACGTGCCGTTTTTAGCTCAAACTATCATTTTATAAAAGGCATATTTTATTACTCGAGAAGTGATTTGCCTACAGACTCGATGAAACTTCTTGACCTCGAGCTGAGGCTCTAGATATGATCAACCTTGTTTAATGAACTTCCGGTTGCGCATTCGCGACACCAGATTTTTATTAATCATGCGATATCTCAAAAACTAAAAGGCCTAAAAACTCGATCTTGGACTCAAATTAAAGCACGTGACATACACATGTGCCTTTTGATGTTTTTAACCCGTTTCAATCAATTTCCAGACGCGCATGCGCGGAAATATTACTTCTTTTAACATTTTAGGAGACATCTCGATATTGGATTAGCTGTTTGATGCAATCAAATTGAATAGCGTAACCAGTATTTTCTGTTAAGATCATATCTCGTCAACAGTTGTAGAGGTATTAAAACTGAGAGCGATGTTTATATAACAAAACTATATGTGTTTTAGATGTGGCAACCAAACCTTTACGACATCGGGGCGTTTGGAGGCTTAACTTTGTAATCATATGTTCGCTGAATGCTTGTCTTTTGAGAATTTACACAAAAAATAGACGATGGGTGTGTGTGTGACTAGGTATTTTTTGTACTTAATTATTTGTTTTTCAGGACGACACGATATTTATCTGCCGTCCTACACGTGCAATTGTGGGTTCAGTTCATCGCCTCAAATGCGTGATATATTATTCTACAACTTATGGCCCGCTAGTCCAGCAATCAAAGAAGGTAAAGAAGTAACACCAATTGAAAAAGATAACTGTCCACAACAGTTGGCTGGATCAACTAAATTCGTTTTATGCCTTTAGTTATACATCATCCTAAGAAAAATATATAAGATATTAAAAAGATGACCTTTGTCGGTTTCAAACCTTATATTATCTATATCAAACTATATGATAAGGATATTTTAATCTTTGCCCACCCCCATCCACAATACATATCTATGATCTTTGTTCGTTTTTTAGTTTCCGGCCGAGTGTTGGTTAAGTTAATAAGTCATCAATCAACGAGTCCCTACACCAGTTAAATATATTACAATTCACATTGAATAGTTTCATGGTTGTTTCATGATTACCCAATGGTCGAACAAAATTTATTAAAAGTTTCAGTTCACATAAAATAAACATCGCGCGATTTGTTCCATTGTTATTCATTTAAAGTTTGAATCTGTAAAGTTTTGGAAGTGGTTTCCTTAAATAATGTTAGATCTCATGGTTGCTTGTTGCAGGAATAATTCTATATGACCAGCAAGTTCTCATGACGTTTGCCAATCTTAAGAAAGAATCACCTGGTATTTCTGTCAGAGCTTTCATTGCCACATTAAAGACTTTGTCCATGGAACATGGAAGGGTATGGATATTTGAATATACTAAACTAATTCAACTTGAAGATCATTAATAAGTATCAATACTTGAAATAAACTTTGCACAGTTTACCGGTGAATGCCAAGCAATGCTAATCAGCAATTAACTTTAACATATTATTATTATATTATGATTGTGAATAAAATTAACAATCTATACTGCATTGTGTATGTTTCAATGGCATACATGGTTGTAAATTGTCAACTCTATCTACTAACATTAATAATGTGTGGTTAATTGAAAATTAATAAACCTAACCATTTGATGGTAACTCGTAACATTTATCCCTGACCCTCCCATTCCCGCGGTCCCTCTTGTATTTCACCTAGGTGGCAGTTACCTTATTTAATAACAAGGAGAGACAAAGATAGTTTAAATGCTATATAAGCACATATATGATAGAAGTCTATTATATATAAAGGCTGCTATATGGAATGCACAATACATTGCCACGACCGTTTTAAAGGAAGTAAGGCGCAGTTATTGAATATCGCCGCGCAACATTCTAGATCTAGTGCGCAATCCATATTCTGAAAATAATGCATATTGTATTTGAATCCCCCTCAAAAATAACTTTAGCCTTCGGTGATTGAATTGAAAAATAGTTGTCAATTAGTCGGCCAAGGTCTCAGTTATAGTCAAGTTTGAGTTTGGACATATCTTTTTTTACTGATATGACTATGAGCAGGCACACGGATGTTTTGATGGGCGCAGATTTATGCAACTATTGCAAACTTTAAATGCATCATGCAATTGCTTTAATAAAGTGTCATTGTTTTTCAGAATTCGTACATAGATCCTGTACTCTTTTCTGATGCGATGCGCGAATGGCAGTATCATGACTATGAACTAGACCGGATGCGGGGCATAAACGTCATGGAATGCCCGGCGTGTTCAGAAGGCATGCATGCATGCCACGTCGATGGCAATAGAAAGGTTTATCGATATGGTTACAACAGAAGGTAATTAAAGTTTGATTAACCCTTGATTGAACCTTACACATTATTACAGTGATACGAATAAATATGCTTGATTGAAATGATTGAAAGGTAACTGAATACGAACACTGGTAGACAAAAATGTGTTTAAGTAATGATCAAAAAGTAAATTTCCGCGTATAGTTGAATACTCGAGCACGTCAATGCTTAAGGTTCGATGTGGCTTAATATTTGCTTAATATTTGCTTAATATTTTCAGATGTGAGGAGCTTTATTACGGCGATATTTTCATAGCTGAAGACAAAGAAGTTGACAATTTTGTTCAGCGAACAAGAAATCCCAATGTCAAGGTTAGTCATATTTAACGGATTGAATTTATCAAAACCGAGAGAAAAATATTTCATACCGAAATATATAGATTTAGCTTTTATGTATTTTCATCCGTCTGCTGTCTATCTGATAGCGGGTACCTTGTGAACACAATGTGTTGATCAACGCATACGGAAACAGCTTTATCTCATTAGTTTAGCTTTTAGCATAGTTTTAAGATATGCAACGACTAAGGTTAAGTTTAGTCAGTCAAAATTTGTTGAAAGTTCATACACAAAAGGGTTCCTTGGGCGCTAAATGCCATGCCAGAGCATATAAAAGAACACAGGTGAAAGAAGCAAAATATCCCAATATGTCTAATTGTATTTACAAATACAATACTAAAGCACACGAAACTATTGCTAGGTTTCAGATAATTGCGGAGAGTCACACTGGAAAGCAGCAAAATCAACCTCAAAATCGATGGCGTCTCTTGACGAAACTGGCTTGTGCATGGCATGTTGTAGGCACACTATCTTGTATAAGGCGGTCAACATGCACCAAGGCGAAATCTTTGCCTATCCCTTATTTTTGCATATGGGGTTGTTGAGGACCGGCATGAAGTATTTTTGCCAAGTATGCTTATATTTCTGATCGCTTATATCATTAATGTCCTTAAATTTGATTGGATTGCATCATTGTGTTCTCATTACGAAAAAAGTTGTTTCCTATAAGTGTTCTATAAGATAAAAACATATCTTAGAGTTTATGTTTGATTTTACTACAATGATTTAATACATATTTGCATAATATTTCGCAAATTGATATTGGTTTTAGGACGTTATATGTAGATACTATCCATGGCTCCTCAAATTATCTGACACCTTACCGGAAGTTGCTCCTGCAACCACAACAAAACCTTTTTTAAGTGTTATGCATGCCAAGGCACATGACTGGCCTTGTCAGGTATTATTTTACTTCAATATCATGTCCCTTTTCAAATTATAATGGTTTAGATTTTTTCTTGTTTTTTATGCATAGCATAAACAATGATATTACTCATGCACATTAATGGACTTTAAAAAGACATCCAAGGGATTCTTTCCCATCCCTGGGCTTACTTTCATTTTGGGAATAATATTTTCACCTTTTTTTTTCATTGAGCATCACTTTTATTTTACAAAATTAACATTATTATGATATAAATTAATCAGATTTTGTACGGTGGGCGCCTTCAGGACGGAGCGGCAATGACTACAGGGGAAGAACTTGAACTGGTTAACTCTAATATATCTCGCTATGGATTCACCACTAAACGTATGACAAAATCGTGTAAGCTTTAGATGACTTCAAACAATTCATTTTACAGTTTCTTGTACAGTTTTTGGTGTTGCCGTCTTCCGATAATCGTCTTAATTTTTAAAAAAAATAATCAAATTATATGCTCGGAAAAACATTGAAAAGAATTATGCGTTTGTTGTTCGACTCTTTGTTGATTTCACTATTGAATATCTTATGCAATTTAACTATTTACGATTGTATCAATTCTTTAAGACACCAACCCAAAATGTTGGGGCCTTTGGACTTCGAGCTTTGAAGGGAAGGTCATAAAACTTAGTTATAGGCTCAAATGAAAGGCCTTGGTCCGTAGATGTACATTTTGACTATTTCGGTCAAAAACACCCGACCGGAAAAACGAAAACCCATATCCCCTCGAGTTTGGGGACGGTTGGGGCCTTCTCGTGTTTCATAAATACTTTCTTTACTTCCTTGTTTAAATATTTATAATCATGCTTGCTTGTTTTAGCCCGTCACTGTGCTTTGACCAATGCAGCCCTCAGCTGGAACAAGTCCAAGATCATGAAACTTGGAACAGCTCTTGCCAAGCGGTATTCGAAGGTAACATTTCAACATTACAAATAGTGGCGGTTTACTATCTGGCTGTTTACTCTCAAGTGTTTTCATATGAAGTTTTCGTAAAAATAATACTAAATTTACTCGGAGCCTAACCCATTCTTATACTCGGACAAAACTTTATACATTTACACGACAAAAGGATCAGGATCGACTGTACATGAGCTATTGCTTGGAAAGCATTACGTATTATTATAGCTCATCCATGTAATATGTTTATATAAATATATCGGAAAGCACCTTATTGATAAACGAAATACAAATGATTAAAGTTAATGATTTTAAAACAACGTGCGACTTTATGTTGGATAGAATGATTAGATGAGAGGAATATACTCTTAAACCTTATAATCCAAATAATTTTCCTTAGATGGCGTCAGAAAAGAACAAAGCAGACTCAAGACTTGCAAATCTACAGGGAGAATGCAGTGTTTCTGATGCAGATATTTCTCAGTTTTGTTCCGACGTCGTCCATGTAGCTAAAAGTATGATTTAAACATTTATATTTAGCTTTCATCTTAATCTAATAGGTTTGAAATTTAAATTAATAGTTTCGATATCGATACGGATGGTGACACTCATTTAGGTTTAGTTTTTCGGAGAAGCCGTAGCATAATGGTAGGGCATTGACCTCTTAAGCTCAAAGTCTAGTGTTTGAATTCTACCTGGGTCTGTTGCTCGATATTCGACGTGATATCTATTGAAAAGAAGTTGGTGCCTTTGCCCATTCCGGGATTTCAAATTATCCAATTATCATTCAGTCAAGCTCTTTCCTTGTAAAAGAAATAGAAAAATAGTCTACAAGATTTCATATTCCTTTAAACATGTAGAGTCTATTTATCACTTCACATAAGGAAAATATATTTTATTTCATTCAATAAAAAGCACTTAATGTTTTTATCAAACGTTAATTGAACATCAACTCATTTATTTTTATAGATGCGAAACGGAAGAAGGAATCTGTTCTCCCAGAAGCTGCGGAGTATTTTCTTCTAAAGCAACAGCTGAATATCGTTCCACAGGTTGAAGCCCTTGAAAACGACATTGCTGCAAACGGTCTTCTGGCGATTAACATGACGAAAGTAAAGCACATCAAGAACAAACGAAAGCGGTATCAGCAACTGGAAACCAGGTATAATATCAAATCAATGTGACCAAAATATTGTATCTAACATTTAGTGTGAAATAGATGTGATAATCCTAGAGTTTTTATAGCTTGATTTACATAAACATTAATGGTTTTGAGCTTTTAATTATTAAACATTAATGGTTTTGAGCTTTTAATTATTAAACATTAATGGTTTTGAGCTTTTAATTATCAGCATACAGATAATCTTGAAAATTAATTTTAATAATTTCTAAATAGTATAGATGATTTTTTGTCACAAACTTGAATGGAACGATACATCTTTTACAGGTTAACACGGGAAAAGAACGCAGAAGATGTGCAGGAAGAAGGTAGACAAATTCTGCTTTCTGGCCAACAGCTTGATCTCCAAAATGCGATAGAAGAAACCGCGGCAGAAATAAGGCAGAAGAATTTCGACAAATACAAACTGCATGGTATGTTTGATTAGCTTAATTTCCCGAAGCCGCTTTTTTCTCGAAGTAGACCTCTTTAATGTTTTGTCATGTTCGCCATTTAGTCTTTTTATAATTTCTCACTGTCGCATTGACATGCCAGTTACATGTTTATGACTTCGCAGGCATGTTATCTGCGGTAAATTCCTGCATTTATAATATTATTTTTTTTAATTGAAATATGTTTAGATTCCAGCAAGCAGAGGATGCGCTTGAACAAACAAATGACACGACTCCGACAAAGGCTTCATACCCAAATCGGAACATATAATAGGACTGCGGCTGCTACAGGATGTGCTGTTATTGAAGAGGGATCAAATGAACAGACAATCTGGCCATGGATAAAAGCAGGTAATTGAAATACCTATTATACTAATATTATTATAATAATGATGTAACTTCATATACGGGATACGACATGTTCAAATATATGATTTATTTGTTATAAATACTGCTTCATGTTTAGAACAAGCATAGTAGATGATTTTTGGCAACCATATACATTAAATAACCAATCATCTAATTGCATCTAATTGTTTTTTATATTATAAATTATTCATTTCAATAATAGGTACGATTGGACTGAAGACTAAGATTTTGTTTCTTCAAGCAAAAGCTTTATGCAGTCGACTCAATGAGGAAATTGCTTTGCTACAGCAAGAGATGAAAGCCTTATTACTTCATTGTGGACGATGCATGGAATGGGATGAACCTCATCAAATGCTTTACAGTAAGTGATTTTAAGATAAAACATTCTATTATGTCGTCTGCAATCATTCATCGTCTTGAACCAGCGGGATCACTTGTTAAATGATTAATCTAATCTTATCCTAGTTTTTTAAACATGTATTTCAACATGTATTTCCTTAGAGCTATTTTCCTTTGTGTACCCTTTAACGCAATAACGCGATGTTATTTGTTACAGTGAACTCTCTGATGCCTTTAATGGCTTTCAACGAGCTAGTATTTTAATTATCTTAATACACTGCTTGTATGATATCTTTTTTTCGATTTGGTTATGGTAGATCAATAAAAGGTTTGAATACAGTAATTTGTGTATAACTTTGAGATGCAGCTATTTAATGGTCTAGGCTTGGGTTATACATGAGCAAGACAGTCACTCAGCCAGCCTGAGCTGTTCATTATTTCAATATATATTTACACTTTTATATATAAACATTTATTACGAAGTGAGCTTAATAGTTTTCAATTGACACTGATTGCTTAATTAAACGATATTTAACATCACGAATCCTATATCTAATGGCATGAATATCCTTTGTTATCAGTTTCAGAAAAAAGAGCAATGACAGGGTCGTTCCATCTACCTAATTCTAGTGACGATGGCATCATTCGGGGGCTACTTGCGCTGAGACATGAAGGACATTCATTCTGGACGGCGTTGAGATCAACGTCTGCGCAACAATTTAATAGTGTGTTTGATAAACATGTGCCAATAAACGTATCCGAAAGCGAATATGAAGACAGTCCGAACGATTACGAATCTACTGATTCAGAAATGTAATTGAAATTACAAATTATAAATCCATATCTTGATATATTTTGCTATATCAGATTTATGAATTTGTTTGATACGATAGCAGAAAATGTGGTCTATGACTGAATAATTAAAGATACAAAGGTCTTAAGCATATTGTTATGATTATTTTATGGATGCTAATAGTAACATTATTCTTTGTGTATAACGTGGAAATAATATTCAAACAATCACAAAATGTAAAGCAAAAAAAGACCTCACTTCTTTGCTATATAACAATATTATGTTATACCATGTAGGGATAATTAATGTTACCATGGCATGTAATAAGAGTTATTTCTAAAACTGCCAGTTGTAAGTTTAATATATTATTTTTTTTATTTTTAGCAACAAGGTCACTTATACAGTATAGATCGTTTGTTTTAATTTCAATTATTTGACTGAGTCGGTCTAGTACATTGTTCTGTTTGTTGTATTTCAGTTCAGAGGACTATCTATGAAAATAGTCTATGAAACATTAACCCAATAAATTAACTAAATGCCAAATCGTATGATTTGTGCATTCAATATATTATGACTCAAGCTAAATTTAGCGCTGAATATTTGAAACTGTCAATGTCTGTTTGTTCACTATCTACTTCACTTAATTTCTGATACGAATTTTCTGGCGTCTCTATCAATTGATATCTTACATATGTTTTGTATCAAGGAGATTGTTGACTATGGTTGCGCAACGTCAACCAAATCAGTTCATCTACTAAAATGTATCAAAATTACATGCTTTGCAAAATTGAATATATTTGAGTGATGACGTAGTTCGGGGTGCCTTGGTGATTCCTTAAAGCTATCATGGATGGTAACATGGTATCATTAATATTTATTTTGAAGCGTGTTAACAGACTCAAAGCAACAAATTTTCATGAATGGTGACCAATTTGCCATTTATCCACATTCAGTGATGTCGATTGATAATGCAGATAATGCTTCATGGATAGAAATTCAATGTGGCATAAAATTAGATGACTAGCAAAGGTTCGAAAACTAGTCATATAAAAAAAATAGCACAGCTCGACTCAAACCCTCCCCCATATAAATATCAATATCAAAATCAATATATTTAATTTACTGCTAGCATGGGGCACAATATAAGTACTTAAGATAAACTAGCCATTTGTGACTAGGACAAGTAGCCAAGCTTGACATTTTCACTTGAACCAGCAATACTTATGACCATTTTAGGAGCTAATAAACACTCCAACGGCTACAACTCGTCACTATTGGCAATGATATCCAACCAACAGTTAGTGGAGCATCATATAGTTAGGAATGATAAACCTAAATGTCAAAAGATTGCAATTACACCAAAGCCTACAATTCCTCAATATTCGCAGTTATTGCTAGCATTCAGCCAATATGTTAAGTTTTGAATTGCATTTAAACAATTTTTCTTACACAAAAAGACACATACTTGGACATAAACATCCCTTGAATAACTTACGATTAATCTAAAATCTATCATTTACCGGTTTCAGACCTGGGAATTACGGTCTATCCAAAGCTGAAAGTATAATACTCGTGTCACAATAAAAATACACAAAGTGATCTTTGATTATTCCTGGATTCAAATATCCAAAGCAGATCTAAAGGTGTGAACCGAAAAATAATCTAGGATTTGTTTATGGAATAAACACGTTAAGTAATGTTACAATTGCCGCTATACGAAACAATAGTTAGCATACATTTGAGATGGAATATGATTAGGATTGGAATTGTACATAAACTATATCCCACAGCTGGACAATCACAGCTGGATTTAGCCTATTATATTAATGTCAAAAAGGCCTTATATCACGATCATGGCTACACTTCAAAATCTACGGCAACTATATATAAAAAATGGGATAGTTCTTCACCAATCACACCTATATTTAGCACACGGCTAGTAGAGAATCTTCACATAGTTTGAAGTAACAAAACCATATTATGACAATAATCAGCTTATTCATCCAATAGCTTACTTCTTTGATGTTGATTGAAAAACACAACACGCTCTATCCGTATAGTTTTTACCAATCGAGACAATAATAGATGTGTTGTTAGTAAAGGGACTTATATGAGTAACAAATCACTATACGCAGAAGTGACAAAACCCACAGATACCGCCAAACAAACAAAAGACCAAGTTAACTAGTCATAGCTATCGACACCTCAAAGAAGCTGCATCCAATCTAGGGTTGTGGACCACTAATCACAGCAAGCGAGGGCGAGGAAGGCCGCTGTGTACGTTTGTGCAGCAGCTTGCAAACGACACCGGTTTCACAGAAGTCAAGATGTCATCCTTGATAATGAACAGGCAACAGCGGCGGATACTATCGGGTCGAGGGTGTAAACCCCGAGCTCGGTAGGTAGGTAAAGAGGCTTACGATGCATATGCATATATGCATATATAAGTTATATAGGGTTGCCATACATATAAGTTATTAGAAATTACATACACCGAACACCCTGACAGATCTCATAATGATTAATAATGACATAAATAAGTAGACTTTTTAAATTTTATAAACCAAATTCAGTATGTTTCGTTACTGAAATAGCATTGTTTCAAGCTAGAATATACATAAATGGAAACATAAAGTGTTAATTTGGCATAGTTTCTATCAGTATTATGAAAACATAAATGAACATATTTTTTATGCAAAAAGCAATTAAATATATATCGTGAAATCGATTGACATATTGTAAGGTTCAAATTCATATTTATATATCCATTAAACAGTATTTTAAATATAACTCTTATGTTTTGATTTCTACACTCTCGGGCCAAATTCAATCTCGGCCCACTTACAAACTCCATCCATTTAGAATATAATACAATCCAGCCCAATTTCAAACTCGGCTCGCTTTTGATAAATAATACACTCAATTGTGAGAAATACGTTGTCACAATGATTTTGTAAGAAATATATTTTTACCTGCTACTTTCAATCAATAGAGTACAATCGATTTAGCTATATGCTGGTTTCCACTTTATCGCACGCGTCAATTACCTCATATATATCATGAAGTTTTGCAAAACGATTATGTAGTGTAAATGAGTTTTCCTAAGCCAAACTGTCCTTCACTTCAAAATGATTTTGTAAGTAAAATTCGTAAAATTGCATCAATATTTGAATAAAGGTTACACGTCCTATACAATTGTAACTGTAGTTAGAATACCATACCATATTTTTTATGCAAAAAGAAATTAAATATATATCGTAAAATCGATTGACATATTGTTATGCTCAAATTCATATTTTTATATCCATTAAACAATATTTTAGATATAACTCTTATGATTTGATTTCTAGACATCTCGGGCAAATTTCAATCTCGGACTACTTACGAAATCTAATCATTTTGAATATAATACAATCTCGGCCCGATTTCAAACTCGGCTCGCTTTTGATAAACAATACATTCGATTGGGAGAAATGCGTTGTTACAAAATTTTGTTAAAAAACATATTTTAACCTGCTACTTTAAATCAATAGAGTTCAGAATCAGGCAACCATCGAGCTAGCTATATAATGTGAACTCGTTTTCCACTTTATTGCACGCGTGAATCACCTCATATAAATCAGAAGTTTTGCGAAACAATTATGTAGCAATGTATAATTATGTAGTATGTATAATTTCACTGGGTACCATAATTTGATGTGAATACAACATTTATTAAGCCATGTTTACGTAATCTAATCTAGATATGCAGAAATATATTAATATGATATATATAAATATATGATTTATAGAATAGGAAAAGGCTTTACACAGAGTCAACCACGAGAAACCTATCTAAAAGTTCAAGCTAGCTAGAATGAATAGAGAGTATGTACACATTATTGCCAGGCTTTACTGGAAACAGGGTGCAGTAGTGCAAACCGATCAGGGGAACTCAGAAGGTATTGAAATCCGTAGGGGGCACGAGGCGGGGATGTGTGTTATCCCCATACCTTTTCAAATTATTAACGGAATTTAGAAAGCATGGAAATAGTTGATTCATATATGAAACATGTCTAAGTGTGTTATTTAGACCTAGTCAGAAATTCACGTAACAATAAAACTAGCGATATTTTGATAAAATGATTTACCTACATTATCGCACGTGTTACTTTATTCTCTTGCGCCAATCTAAGTAACGAGCTATTATGCTTTATACCGTAAGGTATTTATTATACTTTATATATACTGTGTATATTTTATACTTTGATGTATCTCCTGTAAGTAAACAGCCTGTCACAAAGTTTTTAATATAACAGATATAAAAACAATAACACACACCTGTGTTAGAATGTAAAATTTATCTTCAAGCCGCGTACACGATTTTCCCTTGACTTAAATATTAGAAAATACTTTGCGTGATTTAGGTTGCTTTAGAAAATGATAATGATGATAGGCTCTCTATAATTTTCTAGTTATTTGGTCTAGCTCCTGAGAGAAGAATCATTAAAAAAACAACATTGTTTGAAATGAATTACCTACATTATCGCATTAGCAATTTGAGTAATTTATATGAATCGCAATTAAGAACTTTTGGGAACGAGTGTGTACTTTAATACTGACTCGCTTTGCAAGTTCAAGCTGCATATCACTAGGCTCTAGATATTACACAAAGAACATTTGGCGGCTGGTTAATCAAGATCAAGAGTTAACATATATTCCATAACATTGCTGATCTTCTAAGCAATACAAAAGGCTGGTTTTATTGGCCGATCGTGTATGGAAGAAGGGCACCCCACGACCACATTTTTAAAAGGTTTATATTTGAGCATAAAATTACTTGTAAAATTGAAATATACAATGAGCAATCACTTTTAGGAAACTATTTTTTACTTCAATAGGTGTTCCTATTTTTGTAGCTAGCTGAGCTCACTGTGCTCATCTAGCAGGCTAAAATCATAAGAGGAACACCTATTATGAAAAGAATGAAATAGTATTAATGGTATATATGACCACTTTCTAGTTGTATTTCAGTGTATTTAGCCTAAATTAATTTATGAATAAAAAAATCCTTTTATTGACGAAAGAATTGATAAAAATCGACAACATCTAAAAAGGTGTTTCTTAAATTCTTATGGCTAGAAGGCTATTTTTGAAAGTTTGTAGCTAGCTGAAAATTGAAAAGGAACACCTTTTTTGAGGAACACATCGTGGGATGCTCTTTTATGCAAGTATGATTTTTGTTTTGATTTCGATCTCTGCTGACATCTTCAACAGTTTTCTACATTGTTTCACATAAAACGGCTTCAAATTGCATTTATCAGTGCAACATCTGGCTAAATGATGTACTTTAAGTGGTTAAAGATACCATTTACTTCTGGGATTTTTTATCTGAACAACTGAATTATTCCACTATTTTTTACCTTTATGATTGGTTTGCATATCAAATATTTTTTTAAATTTATTCTTATATTCCTTGTTTGATTTCCACCTAGTTTCGATTTATTTGGGCTTACAACTTGCATCACCAGTTTATCTGTTTATTCCATCACATTGATTCATCATTTGGAAGTGATTTTGTAAAACAAATAGTAACATTTATTGCACTTGTAATACAATTAATACGTCCGTGTTATTGATTAGAAACAAGTTCATGCTTTAAAGTATCAAATAATCAAAAGGTGATTCAAATTATTCTTTCTTTTCATTCAAAAAGATATATAAATGGGCGATAAAAGGAGAAAGTTAGTTTAACCCCTTTGATTTCACATGTATTTACACATTTGTTATAGCATAAATACATAATGTATGTTTATCATAACATAACATACATATCGGTTCTTGTCAATAAGCCAAGTTTATAAATGGTTGATCAAGGATATTAAACCCTCATCCGCCACTTTACAAACAGCAAAATCAAATTCGGAAGGGCCTAAGACTTTAACCATTTAAGCCCAGCCACAATTTGACGGTTGGGTAAAATCCAAAAAGAAAAGAAATAGAGAGAGTTCATTTAAAAAGAATGTAATTTGAATTCTGTCAGGAAAGAACAAAAATTCGTGTAATCAGATGTTTTACATCTTTTCGAATTTTAAGATGATAAAGGGCTCTTTGGTTTATCAAAAAACGAAAATGACGATTATAATCAACCCTTGAAGTTACCAACAATTCTAAAATATCATGCTGAAGTGAGGAATTTATGTGTGATAGCAATTATGATGTATATGACTGTTTTAATTTGATGTTTTTCTTTTACAAATTGTTTAAAATATTGTTTTTGGATGAGATTTATCTCAAGGGCCGGCCCCAAAAACAAGAAAGTTATAGAGATCATATAACATTATAAACCAAGATAACCAAACATGTATCTATATAATATATAGAACATAGACATATTCAGAACATTCGGTTTGCAAGTGAATGATTTGCAAAGGGAAATATGAATATTGCAAAGATTTATTTGAAAATGTTCATCACATAATTTGTTCATAGAATAGCGCATTTTCAAAATTTGCCCTGCTCCATCTATTCTCAATCTAAAAAAAGCAGGCCATTAACAAAAAATATGTAGTGCACATAAACACTTGATTAAATAGATTCTAGAGATAATTACCATCAAAAACTATTTTGGAAGACTTGTATAAGCATTTAGAATGCATAATCATATTTTGTGCAGTCTGAGAGGAAGTTTTTATTATTATGTTATGATTTGAAAATGAGGGAACGACATATCTAAAATACTATTTCGTGTCTAGATAGATAGTTTACTTGGCACTGATTTATTTAATGACTCAATGATTCGGAAATGTATATATATCATGAGTTCAAAACGCCCCTTCTCTAAAGGTCATGATCAATTTTTCAGCACTCCCTCTTCTAATATTTTTTCTCAATGCGAGTTCTTCCTAGATATTTTACGTCCAACCTAATAAATACAAAACATTAAAATAGGTTGTAAACCAACGATATGTTTTACTGGAATGTATTGTCATTTTTATCGATACACGATTGATATAAATAATATTTTCTAAATGATTATTTATCGCGCAAATAAAACAGGATAAAATTTATAGACCTACCCTTTCCCACTATGAAAATGCATGTATTTTCTCTAAAGTTAATGTTGATGTTTTTATATGTGACCAAAAGCAAAGGCTAAATCTCACAAAAAGCAAACATGGTCAGTAAAATATTACTTGTTTATTTTATTCAGACGAAAGTGTTTGAATATCCGAAACGAGACCGTACTTTAACATAATATGAGTATATAAACAATTCAATAAGATACTATTTTGAATAATTTGTGCTTATATTAAAGATTTCATTCTTATTTTTCATGATAAAAAACTATTTCCGCTTGCTAACGGCCGAAAACATGATTTTGTATTCTAAACTGTCTATACAGAACATGTTTACGACTCATATTCTACCCTTCAAATGACGACATTAAATGGTTATAACAAAGTTTTGATTATGAATAACAATATTTATATAAACGATATAAATATTGTCATCCTTTAAATCACGAAAAAAATATTGTTGCATGTAAAAACAAAGCATTAAAATAACAAATAAACAACTTTGTATCGTATCATTGCAATTTGAAAAAAAATGTCATCGTGGAGATTCGAACCCGGGCTGCGAGATTGGAAGCCCACGACACAGACCGCTAGACCAGTGAGGCATATGATTTGAGGTCTACACATTGTTAGCCTAATCCATAATATCACAAAAGCCGTTTGTCCGATATGATTAATGTGCACCAGACTGTGACATTCTGTTTTCAATTGTTCTCAAACCAGTGTGACACCTAATTATTGACTTGTCATATTGAAAACAGGGGATGTGCAAAATAGATTTCTCTGATAAACTTAAATTCGAACTGTTACAAAATCTATTTGAAAAATCCATTTGCATCATTTATGAATAATTATCCGTATTATTTAGTCTATCCTACATGAAATAATTTGTACTTGAACATATTAAAATGTTACATAACCTAGTTTGAAAAAAAATGTTTTAGAGTCTATTAATAACCTTGCAGGGTCGATTATTGCTCCTGAAAAATGTGTAAATCATCATTTCAAAGAGGAATAATAATATGATATTGACCTTGATTTATCTATCTCACACATTTTTATGAGTCATGAATAAACATATAGATATAGCTGTGCAGCTATGTGAGGATACACATTTAAATAAATATCGAAAACTCAGCTTGCACTAAGGCCATTTCTAAATCAAAGACTTAGGGGACTGTGCATCGATCCTTTAAACTGGATACATTTTCAAATATTATGTCAAAATAACAGCTTTGGAAAACTGAAAGGGCAAGATGTCGTTTATCTATTCAAAAAGGAATTTTCAATATATTAGCATATGATTATTCTGGAGTTGATGTCTCATAACATTTGAATAGAATTTCTAGTTATTCAAAGTGAATAAAAGGAAAACAGTCTATCTGAGGTCTATCTGAGTGTAACCAAGATGTGCACGATTACATTAGACTTGTTAAGAAATAAGAACTGAATTGAATATAGTGGACTTGTTTCAATGCGGATTTTGCATATATATTCGTGTATATAAGTAGTATCCATCGTTTGAAGCCGCGTTCACCCGGAATAAAAAAAACGCGCTATGCGCTTTTTATGTGAACATAAGCAACTTTATACAACAGTTTATACAAGCTCATGATTTGAGTTTTGCGCTTTTTTCGGAGTTGGTGAACGCGGATTAAATTTAAAACTTCGTCGATTTCTCCCGTCTGACAATATTCTGCATATTCTTTGAGCGACTACGAGGTCAACCTTCTTTCTTCTCTGCTTTCATTATAACAAATATATGAGTGACAGGGTGTATTTTTCCCGTATTGCAGTAAAATTTAAAGAGATTCGATATTTAAAATAATCGATTTCAAATCATAATTTGATTAATAAATGAGAAAATCGATGTTGAGAAAAAAAAGTATGCTGCAACAAAATATGTTCATTTACGTCATTATCCTGATTAGAATAAACATGTAGGCCTATCGTGTTTTGAATTGACGTATTAGTGACGTTATTAATGACGTCATGAAATATACTTATTATATGAAATCGACTAAAATAACGTATCTTACAGTTAATGCTGCTGGTATACATATACCTGTATAATATATTTAATTAATTCCGTTTATCTTTTATCATTTACTATCTTTATTTTCAGAAAAAATGCCTCATTCTAATCTTCCAAAAGGCAACGGCTTCAAAAGAGCATGCAAACACTGTGGTAAAGTCCAACATTTGAGAATAAGTAAATGCACTTGTGGTCACGACTTTCAGCTAGAAAGACGTCAGAAAAGGCTGATAGAAATAACCAAAAGAGTCGAACAAGGAAGAAATAATAGATGTCACAATAACTCCACACGAATTGTTTCGAAGGCTATAGACACAGTAAGTATAGATTAAATTCAGGTTGCCATGACATCACAAGGTCCTATTGAATGGTCGCGGAGCCACTTATACAGCCGTAGTCGCATCCGAAAACACATTAAAAATTTCCTCCGGAGCCTTTCGCTAATGCGAATACATATATATTCCCATACAAATGTCTATTCAAAACATACTCTTATTCAATCTCGTATCAATAAGATTAATACAAAACCGAACCAATGTTTAAACAGGTAAAACATGAAATGCAATTTTCTTTTCAACATTATGCAAATGGTGATATTTACTTAAATTTTAACATCGTTCGATACTGAACTAGCAAAAACATAACTAAATCATTTAGCTAGAAAGCATATAAACATTAATATAGTATGTTATCTTAATATAAGCATATGTTGTATGAAGAATATTATTAATAATAATCTAAACAAACTGATGAGTCAATGAAGGGAACACACGGTGTGTTTCATTTCGGCTCCTTTATATGTTTACATAAATGTCCATGACTTTTACATGTTCTGGATCGGCCATAAACAATATATCTGTCTTTATATATTTATTGTAATAAAATATTATATTATATTTACAGTTGGCTCAGCTTCATGGCTACGGTTACGAAGCGATTTTGACCTTCTGTACCACTTCAAAGAAAAAACCCGAAACACATGTGTTAGTTCACGATGGCGGCAGAGCAGCTAGATTTGTGAAGACCGATGTTGGTCTCAAACACAAGACTGTATTTGGAGAGTGGATTAAAAACGGTAACTCTTTCTTTGTCAAATTCATATTCACCTTTGTCCATCTTGATCTTGTTCTATCGTTTCCTCCCTATCAATATATTTACAATATTTTATATTCAGTGCCCTCGATCTGTCTGTCGATAAAATAATTATATATTGTATGTGCTCGTAGGTCCATCGAACACTCAAAACAGGATACACTCGTTTTTTTTTTGGAATGACAAATCACTGCGTTTCATTATCATTTCCTTTTAGATTATTAGCATCACTTCGAGCATAATTGATACTGCAACTAAATTCAAATCACTTTGGCATTATCCATTGGTGCCGAATTGCATTGGTATCAACGTAGAATGTATGTTTTGTTTGCCTGTCGACCCGATTGTTAACACTATTCGTGTGAACATTTTCATAGCCATTTACTATCTTATCTGTTATTGGTTATTGCTTGCATGCAATTGGTATGAAGAATAGCTATGACTTAAACAGATCATACATTGAGCAGTTTTCCGCTAGAATTAAACAGAAGAAATCCGCTTATCGGAACGGTACATTAGTCATGGTCAGCCTGATGCAACCTAAATCTCAATATTCATTTGTAAATGGCAGTGATACATAATTAATACAAATCAAAACTAACTATTTGGCTTTGTGCAGAAATAAGAAAAGAAAACCAGAAGGCGGGGTCTCAACTTCACATACCATCATCTACTGTATCAACCAGACAGCAAGAGAATGTACCAACTATTGAAAATGGTAATTTTATATTTCTCAAAATTCAGCTCGATCGTAATCACCCATTCCTTTCAAGCAGAAAATACCTCTTATTGTAGTCTTGTGATTAAAGTTTTTTTAATAATCAAAACGTGTTATTAAAAGTTCTAAGAGTCCAGGAAAACCTCTGACAATTTTGGTCCTTTTCAGCGTATTTTACGGGGCTTGTGCGGATGATAACACAACTATCCTTAAGTATTTTTTAATTTCATTTTCTATATTTATAATCCACGTAAGAAAATAACTATCTCTCAATTCACTCAAATAATGGCGATTTTTCGAAGAATGCATTTTTATGGCCCGCCTGACTATAGTCAGAGGGCCATATAGGTTTTGCCCTGTCCGTGCGTGCATTTTCTGTTATCACGGTTCAAGGTTCTGAGTTCAAGGTGGTGTCCGTCCGTCCGTCTGTCCATCCGTCTTTCCGGCGCTCGATGAATGTCTCGAATACCGCGAAATTTCTCGAAAGCCCAACCGTAACGCCGCTTCAACCTTTTCGAGTCGGATCTTATATAGATGGTTCATCGTTGTATAGTATGATGGTATACACACCCGACATCCGGTTCGGCGCTCGATAAATGTCTCGAAAACCGCGAAATTCCTCGAAAGCCAACCCGTAATGGCGCTTCAACTTTTTTTGAGTCGGAACTTATATAGATGGTTCATCGTTGTATAGTATGATGTTATACACACCCGACATCCGGTTCGGCGCTCGATAAATGTCTCGAATATCGCGAAATATCTCGAAAGCCAAACCGTAACGCCGCGTCAACGTTTTTGAGTCGGATCTTATATAGATGGTTCATCGTTGTATAGAATGATGGTAAACACACGCGACATCCGGTTCGGCGCTAGATAAATGTCTCGAAAACCGCGAAATTCCTCGAAAGCCCAACCGTAACGCCGCTTCAACGTTTTTGAGCCGGAACCTATATAGATGGTTCATCGTTGTATAGTATGATGGTATACACACCCGACATCCCGTTCGGCGCTCGATAAAGGTCTCGAATATCGCGAAATTTCTCGAAAGCCAACCCGTAACGCCGCTTAAACGTTTTTTGATCGGAGCTTATATAGATGGTTCATCGTTGTATAGTGTGATGGTATACACACCCGACATCCGGTTCGGCGCTCGATAAATGTCTCAAATACCGCGAAATATCTCGAAAGCCCAACCGTAACGCCGCATCCACGTTTTTGAGTCGGAACTTAAATAGATGGTTCATCGTTGTATAGTATGATGGTATACACACCCGACATCCGGTTCGGCGCTCGATAAATGTCTCGAAAACCGCGAAATTCCTTGAAAGCCAACCCGTAATGGCGCTTCACCTTTTTTGAGTCGGAACTTATATAGATGGTTCAACGTTGTATAGTATGATGGTATACACACCTGACATCCGGTTCGGCGCACGATAAATGTTTCGAATATCTATCGCGAAATTTCTCGAAAGCCAAACCGTAACGCCGCGTCAACGTTTTTGAGTCGGATCTTATATAGATGGTTCATCGTTGTATAGTATGATGGTATACATACGCGATATCTGGTTCGGCGCTCGATAAATGTCTCGAATATCGCGAAATTC
>LQRL01137922.1:661-36429 GCA_001703475.1 Hydroides elegans | reverse complement strand
AGGCTGGGGTCCCCGGTTCGATCCCAAGCACTGACACATTAATTTGTTCATTTTTGATTTTATAAAAAATATTCTATTACTATAAATCATACTTGTTTTTATTATTTTATATTATAATATATTGTTTTTAAATGTTTAAATGTTCAGAAATCAATGTTTACTGTGTCATCTCAAATGCGAATTTCCTTAAAAATGTTCAACTAAAATCATGCAAAATCAAAGGGTTTTTTTATCCATAAATTATAATGAAATAATAAAATGGGAAATACTTCAGGATTAATGATATGTTCTTAAGGTTTTATTTTAAATAAAAACTGAAAATAATTTGTCACCGCCGGGATTCGATCCGGGGTCCTTTCGCACGGGAGTCCAACGCTCTACCCACTGCGCCAACCCGGGGCTATTGATTACGTAACTGATTATAACTTATATAACCCTTAGTTTAAAATTCATGGAAACAAAGGTTGATAACCTAGAATAACCAATAAACCTCAATCTATTGCCGTTTTATCAAAGTGAACGCTGACATAAAATGCAAAATTAACGTAAGCGTAGTGTCCGCCATGTTGAAAACACGAAATCGAGGCACCGGTTCCGTATAGCATTCTACGGAACTCCAGTGCAGCTCCTATCATTTCTTTATATTTTTCACCCCAAGTATGCAATAAACGTACATATGGAGCCGCCCCTTACGTATATTAAACCACTATTTAATAATATAACTATAATTTGAAATGAATATAATTTGTTTATTCAGGTATACCGATAAGAGTTCGACGACGCCCTCATATTGACAGAGATATGGATGATATAATAAGAGCTGAAATTGGCACTAAACCAATCGCCAGCAAAGCAGTCGGACCCGTTGATACACAACCTGCAAACACCATGAACCTATTTTCGAATGGCTCAAATTCACCAGTTCAGACTCGGGCAAGCACAAGGCCACTGTCCGCATACAACAGCTTCGTTTCGGCACGTTGTTCTGCCGTCACTCCGGATAGAAGCGAACGAAAGCAAACATCACAAATCAGTGCAAATGATATGCGAAGTACCTCCATTTCCTGCGTACAGCTGAGACCTTCTGAGATATATTTCGCAAAAGACTCAGTTTTGTCCTATTATTACGACAAAAGATCACTCTTGACGGCTCTTCGAGAAATACACACACAGCTGTCTAAGCCGGAAACTCTCCCGAAAATGAAAGTATGTAAATGCAACGGAATTTGGACAGTTATTAGAAACAACAGACTCTTGTTGCTTTATAGATTGCTTGAATCCAATAGATACCTTGAGTATATCACTGTAAGGTACGGACATAATACACCAGCAAATGCTATTCCTAGATACAATTATCCTTCGGTTACCGGTAGCCCTGACTTTTACGAGGAAGCGAAACTTTTTTTCCGGGACCTGAACACTCCAAACACACTGAATAAGGCCGCAGTTAGCTACACATATTCGCAACAAGATCAAAGGTCTGTAAAATTTTCTCATAAAGAACAAAATGCAAAAGACCAAGCAACAACACGTCCTGAGAGTGAACAGTTAATAGCATCAGTTCCGAAGCAACATACTTTAATTATACATCCTGAATTGTACCAATGCGTTCCCACGGCTCTACATTTCTCGAAAACATCCGTGCCCCACACATTTGAGGATGGCCATACACTACAAGAAACGGTGAACGCATTGTGCAGCAAGCAGCTAGCATCCACTTCGTTGCCGCCTATTCTGGTAGATTCGAATCATCGTCCATGGACTGTTGTGGATGGAAATAGGCGATTGATTCTATATAAACTTCTACATAGAAACAAAATCATTGATCACATACAAGTAAAACTATGTGAAGGAAATTACAGTCTTCGTTCTCATGAAAAGCAGCCAAGATTGTTAAAGCAATAATTTTAATCTTTATTGGTTTGAAATGAAAGACATGGTCTTTTGTTTGGTGGGAATAAAACGAGTTTTTGTAAATTATCCTTTTGACATGACATTTCAAATAATCAATTATTTATAAGTGCATCTGGAATTTTGAAATAGTTCTACAACGTGTATATCTTAAACAGATCTTTTGACAATTCTACAGTGAAGTACATGTGTGAATTAAAAAAAGTCCTTGATTATGTCAATAACAAAGCAAGCATGAATGTGGACTACATGCCTGTGCAAGACAAGTATGAAGATTTACAATATTATATAGAATGGTGTTTCAAAAGGTTCATAATGTTGACATATATCCATATTTGATAGATAAATAGTAATCAACATCAAAGTCGTGACGTGTATTATTCCAATCACAATGTGTGTAATAATGTGATCTAAGTGAACCATGTTTAGATATATATTATCACCAGACGCGCCCGTATATATATTGTAAAATACCATTTTGATGTCGTTCGTATCACAATAGACTTGACACAATGTCACAAGACTATATTTAATCATTGTAACGGATGTCAAGGTTGTCGTGTTTTTCACTGCTTTTCAATTGGGCATAATTTATTAATGAGCGACTGTACAATTTGAACCAGGATATAAAATACTTGTTTTACTCTTTTTTACTATCTTTACTTTAGTGTTTTTCAGTAAATCAGTTAACGTTGAATCGAAGATATAAACAAATAATTCTTTCGTTATCAAATATCCAACGTAATGTATAGTTTTGTATTAGCAATACCTCATCGTCGCCATTGGCACTGTCCATTTTATGCAGCTTTAAGTTAATGAGCTAGATCAGTGATTAGAAAACAAAATGCATTTCCAGAAAACACTTTATGCATTTAGAGCATAAGAATAATTACACTATGTCTTATTTATGCATTAAAGACGCGAGTTTGTTGCTATAGAAATACCTCATATAACACACATTTTATTCTACAAATTCTACAAGTTTTAGACACATTCTTCGTCGTTTTCAAAATGTGAAATACAAGTTTCTTTTTGAAAAAAATATACGTTTTCATTGTTTATGATTTTTTTGCACACTCCACGATAATCAGACAAAATACTCGAAATTCCTATGAATTTTGTTGTAACTAAAACCAATATTCATATAAAATTTATAGATTTAATAAGGATTTTCATGTTCATATTTTTGGGTGAATGCATAGACGTAGTATATTTCATTTGGTGTCCTATATAATTTACTGATACAAAATCGTATCATATTTATATTAAGAGATATTCGACATATTGTTCCAAAGTTGAACAATAAGAACTCTTTTTTAACAATATGAGAGAAAACATGATAGAACAACTTTGGATTAAGATATCACAACAATACATTATCACGCAATGAATACTCAAACAATCGATTAAACAAACTGAAAAATATTGTCAAATTATATGATCCAGAAAACAAAAATATATAATTTTTAGTTATCAGCTATCCAATTTATCCGTGGTTATATGACGACAATGACGCATCTAAGGTGTGACACAGTCTGTTGTTCCACAGTTAATGAGGCAGATAAGCGATAAAAGAAATACATGTCTTAAAAGTTCTTGCATAGTTAATAAAATGTCAAAGGGTGCACTACATTCTTAAACTTCCTCATAAAGAATGATATCATAAAATTTACAATAACATGTCTTGATTCTATATAGACAATATTTTTATGTGACATTTCATATTATTTATTTCTACCGTGATTTGAGTAAATTGGAACAAAAGGCCCGGCAATACTGGGAGGTAGATTCGTTTTATGTGTTTGCTTAAATAATTATTATCAAAACTCAATTAAAGTGCGTACAACTTACAATTACCATTTTGTCTTTCGTCATGTTTCCATTCCTCATAGGGTAAATAAAGGGGAGAAATTATCATCACCCTCGTCACTCTCAATGTGGTCATATGTTTAGGTGTCCATTAAGTATATTGAAGTTGTCTCACGAACTGTTTATACACTCATGTTATATGTTATTATGCTCATAATATACGCACTTATAACACTTATAATATGATATGCCATTCATGATTATTCTAGATTCCAATTATATAGACTTATTTCTTGTATTTCAATTGGATATTCGAAATGGTACTTCATATAGTTAAATATGTAATCAGGCACACTTTAATGTTATTCAGTTTTTTTTCAGATTTAAAAACTTATACTTTGAAATGCATCGAATCGGAAATTCATAAGCGCGCGATTAGAAGGAGAACGTTCAAAAAATGTGAAAGTAAAGTTGCACAATTAACGTATTAAATTTTTCTCATACCAGTTTGTGTAAATATATGAAGTATATGGTATAAAGTGCGGACATTTTAAAATGAATTAAAGGGTGTTTCCATTATATCGAGTACTGCTTAACCAGTGAAGGTGTGGTATCACACAGTAGTTTTAGAATACATCTATTTGTATATTTAGAATACAAAAAAAAATCGTCGACTTTTCTTGTTTTTGTTTCAGACATTTCGATATTTTGGAAATGATTGTTTGGTTTCGCAGATTATGAATACTGAACAGATGTCAAAATAATTTATAATCAACAATTACTCTCAATAAAATCTGGCAGCTTTCTCAGTAATAAAATCTCGGCGCAAACGACTCGTGGTGCCGAAGTCGCAAAAACGCCCACAGTTTAACCTTTATCCATATTCAATATATATAGTTCATTATCTTACATTAAATGCAGATTCAGTTTACATAATAAATTGTGACAGCATAAGAAAGAGAAATCTAAAAACATGAACCATGATTCCTGTTGGATCTCATGCAAAGGTGTGCAAGTCTATAGTAAGCAAATAATGTCTTGCTTCTATTCATTCACCGTATCAAAAACCCAAACACTCTTAGGCAGATTACTTTAATCTTATGATTTAAAAATTTAACGATGTCAGCCAGTGAAGGCAGCCAAACTAGTTTTGGGATTTAAGAAAGAAAGTAATGTATTATTTTGCACTAATAAAACGTGCATTCGTTTTTCAACTCGTGTTAAATCTAATATCTGATAATATCATCATAACAGCTTTTCGTTCATTGCGAGTTATCTTGTGTTTTCGGAACTATGCAAAACAAACGAACACTTTGCAGCATTTCAATGACGACATCTTCTTTCATGTATTGTTTTTCAATAAAGCAAGCAAATTCACTTCGAAATATAGAAAAAAAACTATTGTTTATGTTTCTTATCTGGAGCAAATGTGTGTAAATTCGTTATACAGTCTTACCCGCTTATCTGTTTTAAAATATGCAAATGCATATTGGGGTGGGGATTCGAAAAAGTGACGACATAGGCGGGTGACGAAATAAACGGGTACGAGATAAACGGGTAAGACTGTACTCTATATTCAAAAACATAGTTCATATATTGCAACAAATCTACATTTTGTTTCCAACCATTATAACAAACGCTTTCATGTGAATTCTTAATTCATATGCATCCAAAAGGACTTACTCGATAAATTACGCATTTTATCATGTGTTTATAACACTGTAATGTATCTTGATGCTAAATGTCTACGTCACTAGATATAGGAAGAGCCATTTGAGCATTTACGGTGCTCCCGTTATAAGAAACTGTTATGCATATTTCGTAACACTTGCAGTTTATTGTCGCTCAATTGAAATATAATATATGGATGGGCTTTACACGTTGAAACATCCAAATTGAGTTGTGGGTTATAATGAGAGCGATTATTTGCATAGCAAATCCTAAAACAAATAACACATCTCCTGGGGTTGCTTATTTACATCCATATCTGACTGTATTGTTTTCAACGCAATAAACATAAAGTTTGTGGGACATTTTTCTTTTTAAGGCATTGGATAAAGTTTTCTCCGATGAAATAGTCATTGGGAGTGGCAGGAGAAAGCCATTGGCGAAATCAATAAACCAGTCATCCCTCCACCTCTCTTAGGCATTATGTATCCCCATGACAAATCAACAAAGTTGTTCCGCAGGTTATAGACAGAAAAATTACATCATACATTTGCCCTAGAGAGCTACACTGCAATCGTCTATAACAATAAGTTGAGCATCGAAGCGATTTTATTTATTTTGAAGGAGCAGCGCATGAATCCAAATTATTCGCTATTACTTCTAAATCATGTATTGTAGATATTCGTTACAGCACCACTAAACTGAATAAATATAGTTGATATATCAATGCTTGATTTTATTTAAGGTCTTTTTTACTAATAAATGACACATAGGGCAAATAACAATCTTTTTTTCGCAGTGTTCTACTTTTCTCTCATTTATCATTTTGCCTATTTTATTTCCATTAGATATAATTGATTTCCGGGAGAGCAGTCTAAGATATTATCAATTCGACAATGCCCAGAAACCATTGCATCGCCCTTGCATTGCTATGCAATCAGTAAATGAGATGTGGCAGTTACCAGACACACATTTCGGGGTCCGATATATCAAGTCGGGTATATATTTGGTATGCGGACTAGAAATTTTAAACGTAGCAATGAATGTAATAAGATATACCTTATTTGCCCAACTGCATTGTCGTTAGAGATAATTACGAAAGTATTTGTTTTTGATATATTGAAAATAGTGAAATTTGTGCACTAAATATCACAAAATGATGCGAAAAAATCCGTCAGAGCTGCATTTCTCACAGGATAGTATATCAGGCGTTTTCCGAAATGGAACGAGTATATCAAAAACATTTCGAGAACTGGCCAATGGCTCTTTATCGCCAGATGACATAGAACCGATTCGGATAAAAGAACATAAAGGGAAGCTGATCGTATTTGAAGGGAATAGACGACTGTTGCTCTATAAGATACTTGAATCTTTAGATCTTATTACTTATGTTCCGGTAGACATATTTAACGGAAATAAGGAATATACAGCAATTGTAGGTAAGTGACAAATAACAAGTTAGTTGATTTAGTTTAAAGAAATTTAACGATATCATGGCAATAAAAAAATCATATGTTAGTTATTTGAGATATTCAGGACAACTTTCAATACAATCTCAGGGAAGATCGTTGAATTTCAGTGTTGGCTGCAAGGGTATAAAAAGTGAATTTTCTAAAATACCACTTCCGTAAAGATAAAAAAACAATTTATGCAAAATACAAGACATAAACTAATCTGCATTTATTATCTGAATTGTCGTTACCCGAGGACAATTCAAAGTATTTATGTTTACAGTATTGTTTGTGCGATTAAATATATATTTTCTTATAAATTCGATTTCTCAATTACACAGTTTTACTTGTTGAAATCACGCTTTTAGAAACTAAATTGTTTTATAATGTACCATTTGTATATTTAAAAATGAAACTATGACACCCAAATTATGTTTTGACGTACTTGATATTTGTCTAGATCGTATTTTTGTGAGTGGGAGGGGCTATATATGATAATAAGCCTGTCTACTAAACTTCAACTTTTTGTTTGCTTTGCTGTTTGAAAAAAAAAACATTTTGTCAATTTGAAGAGCATACCCATCAAAAGCTAGTAGATGACAAATTCTACCAGCACATGTATGACAAATTATAATGTTTTCCTCATTTTAAACAGAAAACTCAATAGCTGTTCGAGATGGACTTCACATTTGCAGTGAACTCAGCGAGATTATAAACGCCGAAATGAAAACGAGATGTGTCCCAGCCAAAGAAATTGGTTACAATGAAGCACGATCTACAATAGTTTATGAAGTCATTTCGTCCGACTTATGTGTTCCACGTTATGTGGCTTCGACAAAACCTTTATCCGACTATCATCGATGTGATTCAAATCCCTTTGGAACAATGAACATTTATGAACCAATTTCAAACCAATCATTAGAAAACCCGATAACAATGGCATCAGTGAGAAGCAAACAGAAGCCTTTTACCCGGATTCCTGCGGTTCAAACAAACACTCATATATCCGACATAAAACTCGAGCCACTGGAAATATATTATTCAAAACCCTCAATTTCGAACTATTTTGAAGACGGCGGATCAGTTCTGTCAACGCTACTCAAACTTTACGAAAAAGAAATGACTCCCGACATGCTACCTCCGATAATGATAGATCGATGTAATGGAATTTGGATCGTTAAAAATGGGAATAAACGTTTATTCCTTTACCAAATGCTTCAGATCGATGGATACCTGGATTCAATTACTGTGCGCTATGGGAATTATTCATCCTCATGCATAACAAGCGTTTTCATCAATCCCTGGCTGGATGTCTGCGAAGCATTTTATGATGAAGCTGATATGATTTTCCGAGCGCTCTTTCAAAAAATCGGTATCGCATATTGATGGTATACCGGATTACTTGTATTTTGTTTTATAGTTGCAGTATTGCTTTTTTTCAGACGCTTGTTGTGATATCATACAAAGTTGTGTTATATGGGTTTATGGGATTATCAGCCTCATAAGGGTATTTCAAAATGTTACGACAAAGTTTAACGACAATCCGGCCCCTTCAAGACAAATGAAAAACAAAACTTTGGTTCCTCGTAAATCAAACTTCGGTCTTTCCTACTATTGCCACTACGACTTTTTTCTGAGTTCAATCACTATGTTTGCTACTTTGTTATTCGAAAATGTATTTTAGATAAATGTCGATGATGTGACAGCACACTATCTAAACAATTCGCTAACGACATATGAATGAGACAAAAATCTTAACAATCTTAACAATCTTAATCTTAACAATCTTAACAATTTAGATAAGGAGTGTTTTGCAAGAAATGTATACCTTCATGAAATTTTGCTTCGTAAATGGGTTAATGTTATCATTTTTATAAGCGTTTATTTTGTGGGCCGGAATTGTAGGGGCAAAAGAAGTAATACCCAAGAGGCTTTCATGAGAGACATCGAACAAAAGCGAGAGTGGGAGGGGGGAATATTGCATTATTTTTCAAACTTTTGCGCCGGCCTTAAAATGTAGTGCAATTAGATAACTGAATATAAAGCACAATAGGCGTGTATATATGGTTATTGTGCTATGAAATAATCAACCACAAAACAATTATTATGAACTGAATAAAAGACCTCATCGCAAAATGTTGCTACGACAACATGTAAATCTCAAAAGATTTTTTGTCCAGATACATGCCAAAAACTTGAAAAATATATCAAAGAGATATTGTAAAATAGAATTTGACTACTCACATGAATTTGATATACAGTTTGGCATCCTAGAAAACCATAAAACATCTTTCCTGAGGATTATATGAGTTATAATATAACTTTCGTTTATATTTCGTTAAAAATCACGGGAATTTGGACATCAAATGGAATTCAAATAATTTCAATTTTTCATGAAATTCACATATCAAGCTAATGAGACATCTACTCTGATGTTCCCTCCGAAACCAATATTATATGAAACAATTGTTATAGTTATGATAAAAAATGTATGAAATATATGATTTCATGAGCAATGAATACACAAAAAATATTGATTAAAAAATACTGTCCAAATATATGGCACAGAAAGCCAAAAATAGATAAATTTTGGTAACAAAATATCCAACTTTATCCATGGTTATATGACCGCAAGACTCATCTAGGATGAGGGCACAGTCTGTTGTTCCAAAGGTAATGAGGTAGATAAGCGATAAAAGAAATAAGTATATGTCTGACAAGTTCTTGCATAGTAAACAAAGTGTCAAAGGGTGCACTACATTCGTAAACTTCCTCATTAAGAATGATATCATAAAAATACAATAAGATATCATTTTTCTATATAGACATTATTCAGATTATTTTCATGTGTCATTTCATATTATTTATTTCTACCGTGAATTGAGTAAATTGTTAGACCTCTTTGTATCATTTGATTGAAAGTTTGAAATATATATTATTGAAAGTTGCATAAATAATTTGGATATACATTGAAAAACAAGATGAGAGAAAAACCATCGGAACTCTATTTCTCACAAGATAGTATATCCTGGAAATTCCAAAATGGAACTAATATTTTACAAACATTTCGGAAACTCGCTAACGGATCACTTTTCCCAGATGACATAGAGCCAATTCAGGCTAAAATACATAACGGAAAATTGACGGTATTTGAAGGAAATCGGCGTTTATTTCTCTATAAGAAACTGGAATCTGTTGGGCTGATTCGAGATGTTCCAGTGAATACCTTTTTTCGATATAAGGATTATACAGCCATCCCAGGTAATGTTAACATAAAAACCAGAATGTTTATTATGAATGTTCATTTTTTATATGATCAATATGGTATACAATGTAAATTTTGATTTTGGATTTTGAGTTACTGCTAAAAGCAATGTCAATGTTATTTAAGCTTTTACGGTGTGTATTGATACCGAAACATTTATAGTTGTCATAATCGTTTTGCAATTTTAGCAGTGCCCACAATTTATAGATATGTGAAATAAAGTCCGTCATTTGTGTACGTGATATCTAAATATAAAACATATCTAACTATACATTCGCTGTGTACACTTTTTAGCTTTTGTCCAGCCATTTCAAATTTTCTGATACTCCTGGCGTTTCATTCCCCGTATTGCCATGAACATATTAACATGTATTTAAAACCGAACACCAGCCATCAACACCCATATGTCTGGTGACATCTTCTAACTTGTCACATATTAATTATCTGTGGATAAACCAGAATATTAGAAAGATAACAAAGATTTAACCTTTATTTTGATACAAATATAATACATATAATGATTTTTTATCGACTGGTGTCGTAGAAAGCCACGCAACTAACTTTTCCCTTGCGCGACTTAATTTGTGGAGCTAATCGTGCGGTTGCGATTGGATTCGTTTACTTAATGTATATCCCTGAGTGGGATTTATGTATTTGAGCGTTGCATCACACGCTCATATAGAAAAAAGTATTAACCATCATTTTACTTTTAATGTAGGTAAACCCATAAGAGTTCGTGGAAGACCAAACATCAATGCCGAAATGAATTATATATTAGAAGACATGAATAGACTAGACACTATTTCAAGAAACATACCACCTTTTACTTGCCATGAGTCAATCACAAGATCGTATCGAGTAACAGATACTATGGAGTATGCTACGAGAGATGTCGTCAGACCAGAGTCAAGCCCAATCATAAACCAAAAGACAACCCTGTCAAAACCTTCCATCGTCAAAAGAAGCACATCATTTTCACTAAAAGGTGCACACGAACCATCCATAGCCACCTATTCATATTTTGGACTAAAACCATCCGAAATATATTTTTCGAAACAGTCAGTCCCAGCCTGGTTTGATGATGGACGATCACTGCAGATTATGCTTCGAGAATTAGGTATCTACTACACAAAGCTTACCGAAACCCAATTGCTCCCCCCGATTCAAGTGGATATATGTAATGACATATGGGTAGTTATTGACGGTAATAGACGGTTATTGTTATACACATTACTGGAAGAAACAGGAGTCTTAGATACAATAACTGTAAAATGCGATTGTAATGCGTCAACATCCGTAACATCCATAGTGCAATATCCTTTGGTTGATGGATATCCAAGCTTTTATGAGGATATGAGAGGGTTGATGGATATCATAGCGTTTATGAGGATATGAAAGGGCTCCTTTGTGAACCACTACGTCCTTATACCAGTGACTCATATGCTGACCCGACTTCAAAATCAGTCGACTCGCCTATCAGGCTATTGTCATATAAACCATACAAAGAAGAAAGAAAATATAATGAATAACGGGAGAAATGTGCCAACCAAAAACCTAAGTAAAAGTATTCCGGCATTACCTTCCCGGTCCCAAAGGCCATGCTTTATCACAACGTTTAAGTGTTCACCGTCGGACATACACTTTTCTATAACAACCGTGCCCCATAAATTCGATAATGGCAATACGCTACAAGAAACGTATAACTTATTGTACAGGAAGGAGCTTGCCCCAGCATCACTACCGCCGATTCTCGCTAATCATCGTCCATGGACTGTTGTTGATGGGAATAGGCGACTGCTTTTACATAAAATACTTTGCCGAAACGGACTCATAGACGAAATACACGCCAGGTTCTGTACGCGCAACTATAATCTATGTTCTTACGCACAGAAACCTACATTGTTTAAAGATTTATAAAACATATACTAATGCCGGTTTATGTGGGTAGTCTTGAAATTGATTAAGTTTGATAACTATGTTGTGTGTTGTATAATTATATTGGACCCATATATAATGAAACTTAGCTTCTAAAATATATGAGTCAGGCAAAAATTATCAAGTGTAGGTGACCTGAAATTGTGAATTCATCCTTTCTACGATGCACGATTCATATGTGTGATAAAACTGTATAAACATCCGCAAGAGTGTATCAAAAGGATGATGATGTGCTGTTTGAATATTCTGAATAATTTACAAATTGATTTTCTGATTTTGCAATTGATTTAGTTTATTTATGTTGATTTAAAATAGAATGCATCTTTTATTTTTTAACTATTTTTTAACTATTTTTAACTATTTTATTATTTTGGGTAATGCCAGATAACAGATAATGGTTTTGTATTTATAGGTCATGTAAGCATGTGTTTCAATCGTAAACTGGCTATATAAACAATCATAACTATACGTGTAAAACTGTGTATATTAAAACATGTAAAATCAAGTTCCGCAAAAAAATACGGGGTTGATCAATATGTCAAGTATGGATGTTGGTTTCGATATTTACAAATAGAAACCCGCTTTTGTGAAATCAATCTTATATAAATTTTGCCAAAATGTTGCCTGTAATTGTCTGAGATCATTCAACATAATAATATTTTGCAAACTACGGACAATAAGAAATATAAACACATATTGTAAATCACTATTGAACACTATTTATACCATAAGAAATACAAAAGCATGACTCTTTTATGAGCATTTGTGTTATTTCACTCAAGAAAAAGCCAACACACACTATTATTGAATCAATAAAAAAACAGTACAACACATAAGTAAAACATGAATTTTGGGAACGCTAGTTCACGTGAAACATTTGTAACCGGAACATATTACAAATCTACGACATATAAATACCGACGAACTAACAATATCATTATCTTAATATCAAATTATCATAAAACGTTTTTTTTTTTAATATCGTCACTTTAAAAAGTAATAAAAGTATAAAACGTATAACATCGAAAACATACACACATTCATCGAAATTTTTTATCTACATTGAATGTTTTTATTATGATAAGAGTATGTGTTAAGTGTTAGCTGGAATGCCCTATGCTAATTTGTTTATATGTTCAAGAGCATTTGCATTATAGTTAATTTACTATTGTTGGATGATTCGACTGCCAATTTCTAAGAGTCTTTTCTAAGGGCCTCATGCAGGATAATCATGCTTAATTGTTAAACGAAACTTAACGAAAAATTGCGTTTACATATGTCTATAAAGGTAAAAATCACACGATATTTAACTTTATCTATCACTAGTCGATAATCATTTATGATATATTTACGATGTATAAATAGATCAGTTATGCATTTAAGACAAAATCATTTTATATCCACGCAAAAGACGCAAAGGTTCACAAACTAAGCACAGAAGGCGTTTTGAATGTCCAATTAAATACACTTTAAAAAACAGCTTAATAATAAAATGCACAATTAACTTCAGGTATGACAAGGCTGAAGTATGTATGACATATGTGACACATTTCCATATACCCGATTCAAATGCAAGTAATTAGTGCCACGTCAATGCACCTTGAACCTTAAACATGTGGCTAAGTCGAGAGGTCATAGAAGCTTAATTCAGTTTACCGTTATTTCAGAAATAAATGCTCATAACTTCGTCATAAAACATTATTTTAAAACCGAAATCCAGGAGCAAGAAGGTTATTCATTTCGTACAATATATTATTTTATTACTGTTTGGATACAATGGAAAATATTTGTTATGATTTTTCATTTGGATGCAATGAACCGTTCATCATGAATTTAATTTACCGTCATTTTTCTCAAAACAATAAAAACACGAGCGTTATATTGATATAATCTTAACACATTTATTACGAAAGGTTACTCTTATACTAAATATTCCAATGACAGCATATTCTCTAAAATTTGCTGAACTAATTCGACTCAAATCAACCGACGGCGACCTTCTTACAAGTACTTTTAATTGAACAAAACGAAAGCCTGTTTGTTCATGTCTGAATTAATTATACTTAAACTGTTTTTCAACATATACTTTTTCTAATGCTTCTTAATATTCTTGAATATATTTTAACGTTCTTAATCTTACGTTAGAATCATATCGAGTTGTGGAACATATCACTGCAAACTCTCCCAGGTCACTTTCGTTACAATTGACCATACATGGTCTGTGATAAACGGTGTTGCAGTGCGGCAACATACACATACATATATCTTTCTTTGCTGGTTTTTCATGGCACTTTCGCATCTTTTACTAATAAGACGACCTATCTTCCCGTATATTTTGGTTTCAGTTTGAAGTGCTTTCTGGCGAATGCTGGCGAATACTGGCGTTGCTCAAGGTTTCGTTTGCGCTTGATTATCGCTTCCCTCATTGGCCTTCTTATACTTAGAAATTTGTTTCAGTCGCACAACCTCGCGGGTCAAGCAGCAACCTTTAGACGTATTTCTCTGGGTTTTTTGCTTTTTCGTTTGACTCGTATTACTGCTAACATTTTCAATGAATGCTGAGGCAAACAAGACGTCAACGATGTAATTTGCGACTGCGGGATGTAGACTTACTTGATTCTGGATACATGCATGGAGATTTTATTTGTTATGTATGTGGTCGTGCATACCTTTGTTGGTACACTGATGTTGCGTGCGGTCTGTCTCGTCAAAAACGTCCATATCGATGCTGCCAGTGTTCAGATCGGTGATACGGTCAATGACATAGGCATGTGGTGGGTAATCGTCTTCTGCATTCTGCTTTTCAATCATTGGTTGATCTGTAACACGCTTGTTTGGCGTTATCTGGCTCCTGCCAAGGGGACGAATACCGGTTTTAATAAACGCTGTCTGGATCCCATTTCGTCTGATCGCGAATATTGCATACCTTGTTTTTAACGGGATATTTGCTTTTAACACATAACCGTTTTGCTTTAGCCTTTTGCTTGGTTATATTACATTTTAGGCTCCAGAATGACTTATCGAGCGGTTGCATAAGTGACTGGTCTTGTTCGAAAAATTATATAACACAATCGATCAAGGCAGAATTGTTGCAATGATTTCGAAATTTTCGTGGGCTGCTAAGTTGTCCTGTAGAATTACGACTGGAAGTTCGTTGCCGAGAAACGGCTATATATGCATGATGTAAGCAAGATAAGGCGTTGTATCCGTATGGCCTGACTCGGATTGTGAGTATAGGGCATGTGGCGGGCCCTCGCCATGAAACTCGTTACTACGGGGCAACGAACGAAACATTATCATTGATGGTAAAAAATGCCATACGCAGAGGCACATAGTGTAAATGTTATTTGTTACCTGTACCTCCATATATCTTAAAGGGATTTTCAATATGTTCCCCCACTACAACTTTTGAAGCCTTCTCTTGTAACAGATAATCCCAAGTCTCAACTATATTCAGAATGCGATGAGGCTATTTTCCTTAAGGATAACTTTCAAATCAGCAAAAAACGTGTCCATAACCGAAGCTCTACTCATAGACGCTCTGGCGGGGTCAAGGAGGCTTTGAGTTCGAACCCTCTATTGACAAATGTGTGAACTCTACTGCAAAGCCTCTTTACAAGCAAGCACCCCTGGTATGTATAGAAGACTTCATGAAAGGTCATTTATGCATGCAGACTTTATAAAAATGCGACATAACCAGTGTGCGATAGAGTTTGACGCAACATAAATCAACAGTGAATCGCACATATTGCTAAATAAGGTCACTGTTGTGGAATTTATTAATAAAAATTAAAGCCGCCATTAAAAAAAAACGGTGAAATGAATTTAGGATATACATTATTCCCCTTCCTACCAATAAAATAACATAAAATATTCCTGCTTGATTTTACATTTTTACTGAACAGAACACTGCTTCTTCTACTTCTTTTTGTCTTCTTTTTCTAATCCAGATGAGCTATTGGGGGACTTTACAGAGCAATAACTTGACTTGAATATTTGCTAATATACGTGTCAGGGCACATCGGAGAATTCATGTCCCGGAAAACCGTTTTAATTTTCTCGTAAAATATGGGGATGCTTAAAACCGAAGGCCATTTGAATCTGGGTGTTACGGGTGGTAATGCATGATATCCATGGCTTAGAGTAGTTATATAGAAATATCCATTGTTTTCAAGTAGTAAGTAAAGTATTAAACGTTTGTTTCAATCAATGTCGGTCAAAACACCATGGCATCGAGCTACCAGTATCTTAGGTAGCGTTTCCGGTTAAACAAGCTTCGTGTGCGCGTAAGGTTTGCTCCAGTCTCTTTATGAAACAAGGACTGGACTGATCGTTCCGAAAAGTATATTTCAGATGGTTTAAGCTTTAAGCATGAATTGTGTATACTTCGAAATTCATTTGCACTTAGAAGTGATGCTTGCTTTTGTTCGCTTCTAGCTGCTGATGTCATGGCATATTTAATCGTTGATTATGCGCTAAAATGGATCCCAGATTCGGTCTTCAGTATCCATTGTGGAATGACGTGCATAAACGTAACGGTTGTATGTCGGTCTTGTGGTTGTCTGTTTTTGAAGGGGAACATTCGCGTCAGTTAAAGCATATCTATGAGACTCCTAACATATTTCTTTTTTATATCTTAAGTGAAACAAAAGAACAAATAGGCATTTATAAACCGAAAAAATCATTCACCTGTAACATCCTAAACATTTTACTAGATCATATGACTAGATACCTGACGCTCTACATGTATATAAAACAATTGTAAATAAAACTATTGCGTTACAGAAGAGCTTCCAAACTGCTACCATTTTGTTTTTAAAATAAATAACACGCTTTATATCTTCATATCTTTTAGTATCTTCACGTTTAAACCGCATAGTTACGTTGTTGCAAACGAAAATATATAAATGCAAATCTATCAAAACTGCTTTAATTCTTGTCTAACTTGATAAGTACTATTGAAAAACGCATGTGATCTTATTCAATGACAAAACTTATCGATATTGGACCTTGAGTACTCTAAACTATTTTGCAACCATGCCCTACTTATTTCCCATATTAATGTGTTTTCTATATGCCCGTTAATTAAGATATAACCACATATAGCATAGTATAGCTAAAAGTAGGGCCTTTAAATGTATAATCACTTATAGCATAGCTGATCCACTGATTGAACATACCATCTTCCAAACGTTGAGCCAATGTTGAAGCTCGTTCACTTTTTGGTCAATAGTTCACACTATAGTTTGCCAATAGAAAACCAGCTCACTTTATAGTATTTGAGAATTGTTTATAGCTGCATTTCTTCAATGCATATCATTAATCCAATCATATTATATGCATATGAAAATAAATTGCTTTACTATTGATTTTGTTATAAGCATATATAGGGGGTTCAATGATGAAACGCAAAAAGCTAAGGGTGCTCTGTTTCAAGTTCTTCAAATGGCTATTTTCCTCTTTTCGGTTACAAAGATTTCAAAGGAACATATTAAGAATTGAATTATGCAAGGTTTGGTTTCAAAAGAATCCATGAAAGGTTAAAGCGCCTCTCTATGTATGTTGTTTGTAAATCAGATAAAGGCTACTAGATTTAACTAGAACATAACTGATGCTTATCTGCTCATCGAGATGCAATTCATGGTCCATTTAGGGAAGGCATATATTCCTAATTTCAAAAAATAAATTGTATGTGCATACAGTAGAGCATCAACACGTGTATATCGTGGATAACGATAAAAAACTTACGTTAATTGTATTCTATAGATCATGAGACTAATAAAGTGTGGGTCTTACATAAATATGATTTTGGCACAATGAATAATTTGATAAATGAAAAACAAATTGGTTGCTTGGGTTTTGAAACATTTTACCTTAAAAAGGGTAGCGTAGCTTACAAAAATCAGGGACAAAATAAGGATATAACGAAATAGGTGGTTTACCTGGGCCAGGTTTGTAAGCTTGCATGTATTTATGTTTTTGGCATTATGCGTCATTTATTTGCGGTTTATTCATCTCCCACGAAAAATATAATGGTATATTTCCATTCTACATGTATTTGATTGCACAGTTTACACAAAACCTCATCATGAGTCCAATATGATATACAAAATAACTCATACGAGATTAGCATGAGTTAATGATGAGGTTTTGTGTAGACTGAGTTATAGGTGTGTTGAATAGCAAAATATACAGTCTGTATAAAGGTGAACATGTGAATTCATGAAAGAAATGGAGCAGGTCAATCCTATTTTATTGAATATGTCATTTCTCAATAAGCTTGGCAATAATCTATTTTCGAACATGATACTTCATTGATTGTGTAAACAATTAATTTGACATTCAGTTTCGTTCTTGCTTGACTTAATCGCGATTACTTATTACTTACTTTATCATATATGAACAGGTATTTGACTTTATTGCAATATTGCAATATTGCAGGCTCGGATCCAGAAAATATTGAGCATTGGGGCGCCAACAGTATAAAATATCAGACTGAACCTGGGGGCGCCAATGATTGTTTTTGCATTACATTTAATGGCTAACAGGGGGCGCGCGCCGACTGCGCCCCCTCTAAACCCGTGCGTGTATTGTATGTATTTTATGACCCCTTATTAATGATGGCATCGCCTTTATTATCGGGTTTCGTTTTGCATTAAAGCATGGTGATCCTATGTTATATTTTAAACACCGTTATGAATTAACAAATCAATCTTTCTTAATGATTCATCCAGCACTTGACAGTAAAAACATCAATGTACTTTCTTATCAAAACATACAAGGTATAGTTACATATTATAAATCGTATTAGCTGTAATGAAAATATTCTTAAAATTATATATATATATATAAATCATAAATAGTTCATATGGACAAAATGTATTATTTTGTATATGGCATGGGATAATATTTGACTAGCCAGAGTGTTAATTGTTTATAAACGATATCACACAAATAATAAACATGTCAATGCGAATGAAGCCGTCAGAGCTCCGTCACTCCCAGGATAATATTTCATTTTGGTTTAGAAGATCTAGTCGAACTCTTTTAGACACATTTGAAAGCATAGTTAAAGGCGAGGCATCCCCTAACACTATCGATCCTATAAAAGCGAAAAGGCACAATGGAAACTGGACAGTTTTTGAAGGTAACCGTAGATTATTCATCTACAAGAAATTGGAAGCGTGTGGTATCATTCAGGATATTCCTGTTGATATCTTTGGCGGTGATAAAGAACTCACGGCAAAGCCGGGGGTTCAGACCTACGTACGAAACAATCCAAACATCGAGGAGAGCATGAATAAAATTATCAGAGAAGAGAGGCCATCCGCCATTATTAGACCAATTAAGTTCGTCCCTGAAGTTACAAACAACGTCGATCCCATACCTGATCCACCCAGTGTCCCCGATATGTCGAACCATATACTAGATGATTCTTCCGAAGACTCTAGCACTGATTTCCCCAATCTTTTGTATGACCTATCCGAATCGACAAGTGAATCCGAGCCTACTTATCATTTTCACGATATAGTCGAATCATCTAGCTCCACTAATGTCACGAACCGTAACGAAGAAGCAAGCGATATCGCCAACGGTATACCGGAAGCCATTGATATCACAAATCGTATTGTCGAAACCGCTGCTTTCACAAACCGTAAAGATGAAGCAAGCTATATCGCCAACAGTAACCCGGAAACCATTGATATCACAAACCGCAACAACAGTACACAAGGTATCACGAACCATGAAATTATAGCTTCCGATATTGCAAACGACGAAAGCGAAACAATTGATACGACGGACCGTAATGTCGATACCGCTGCTATCATGAACCGTAACGATAAAGCGACAGATATCGTAAACACCGAAACAATTGATATCAAGAATCGTAATGACCAAACGCCTGATACCGCGAACCGTAAAGATGAAGCGATAGTAATCGCTAACGATGAAAACGAAACAATCAACATCACTAACACTCATGTCGATACCGCAGCTATCACAAACCGTAAAGATGAAGCGTCCGATATTGCGGGGGAAACTTCCGATACAATTGATATCATGAACCGACAAGACTATACAAATGATATCACGAACCGTAAGGATATAGCGACTGATATGGCCTACGGTAAACCGGAACCCATCGATTTCACGAATCACAGCGTCGATACCGCTGATATCACGAACCGTAAAGATGGGGCGAACGATAACATTGGCCGAAAAACCGAAATTTTTGACAACGAGAACAAGAAAACCGACACAATCGATATCAAAAACAGCGGAATGATCGATGTTCCGTGTTTTGAAGCCAACACGAACGATATTATAAGTTGCCCCTTAATACAAGATCCCGCTTCAGTGGCGGTTATAAACATGGATCCACCAAGAGCTCAATCTTCTGATGTGGCTTTGAGATTCGAGAATGAAGAAGTCGTTCCTCGCCGAATGGATACGGTCACTAGCCTAACAACGGACACGGTTCCCATTATACGAGAAGATAAACACCAAGAAGAAGGGATAGACAACAGCGACAAAGATGCGAAACAAAGCAATGCAGAAACTCAAAAACGAAAGGCTGGAGATAACTCGTTTGATGCGAGCGACCATCTTCCTCCAATCAAACAACTGAAGAGCAGACCAACAGACATTGATTAACTAATAATTCTCATCCCTTTATCTGACGTTAGAGAAAAGTCTATCCCCTCATAATTCGACAACGGTTAAATACTAACGGAAACCTTGGTGTTATTTCGCGCAGGCCTTCTTTTGACCGATACCTTTCCACCAATGAACATTTAATTTTCGTAGACAGAAATAAACGATTGCTTCTTGAATCGCTATTCCATAAAAAGAAGAGAAGAATAAACGACGCATTGAATCGGCAAATGCAATCGTATTTAAATTTGGAGCTTTATGGATACGCATCAAATCATGAATCTTCAAATTGTCATGGATAGGAGATGAAACGCCCACTAGAATTGTTAAGATATTAAATACAAGACATAGAATAATAAAAATGGATATTTTTCTATCAGAAACCCTCTTGTAATTATATCATACTATTTCAAATTTAAATATTACAATAATTCAAACGATATCAAGATAAGTATCATATATATGTACGATAATTGGTCATGTGAATGGTTCGGTTGAAACATATTTCATTCAAATTTGATTCTTAACCTTACTTAGGTACATGTATATATGTTATATGGTATCTATTCGGTTAGGGCAAGTATACTTGCCCAGGGTAAAAATACTTGTATACTAGGTACTTACCCTTAATGTTTAGGGTCGGTATACTTACCCTAAATGTTAAGGGTAAGTATACTTGTCCTGATTTTTTTTCAGAGCAAATATACTTACCCTGGTTTTTGGCCTTCAAAAAGAGGATACCCTGAAATGATATGTCCATAATACGCAGGAGTTTTTCATGGGGAGTGTGAGTCAAACGATTCGCTTGGATTAGAGAGTTGAACTTTTTGATCTTATTATTAACTAAAACTTCGTAAGCGACTTTAAAGTGCACTCCAAGCGAAACCTTGAACTCACTCACTCAGTTGAATAACTTTCACCGATTAGGATTTCACCGATTCAGAATATCTTTATTTTTTTAAAGGCCAAAAAGTATACTTGCCCTGAAAAAATAGGGCAAGTTTACTTACCCTTACACAGTCAGGGCAAGTATACTTAGCCTAGGGTAAGTATACTTGCCCTAAAACGAATAGATGCCCTGTACCATATACAGATTTTGCATTTTCTTATTTGATTTTTTAAAATAAAAAGGGTAAATATAAGTTATTACTTATTTAATAAGTTGTTGCAAATTCCAGTGTTTGCATTATTCAAGTTATATGTGATTTGATTGACGCATAATCGGATCACAATGATATAAATAGTTTTGTGAAAAACTAAAAACTATATGTTAAAATTAGAAATTTTCGTTTCACATACTATCAACTTATCTGAAATAAATCATTATTTAATTATTTACATCAACATAAATGGATGCGGAAATTTTGGTTTGTAATTTTGCAACAAATATATTAATAAATATGGGCATATCTCTAGCAAAAAAGAGGAAGCTTAGTCTTTATCATATTTATTTGAATACTAATATTTGAATATTTTGTACAATAAAAAATGTATATTCTATTCTATTGTCATATGAAGATACTTTCTTATTATTTCCATGTTTATGATTTTGTACAGTCATATGCGAATATCATGAAAATAGTAACTATAATTTATAACTTGTTGAGTGAGTTGTAAATGCAAGTCATCTTGGCATCCTGTAGTGTATGTATGTTAGAAATGGCGAGTGATCTACATGTAATCGTATAGATGAATAGAAGCTAGATAAGGTATGTTTTCCAATATCTATGTGATTACAAAGGTGATATTCAAATTTCCGCTGCAAAAACATTATAGATAACATATACATACATGTATATACAAGCATAATAACTTTTGCCATAATGCATTTCGGTGAACCATGCATTTCAATGTTTATAGTCCAGTATTACAATAACGGCAGTAAAATATTTCGCATTAAAACGAAAGTGAATGATGAGCTATAAATAGCCAGTCAAATGAGAACTATTAGAATTCTTTGTTAAACAAACGTCCTGTACATTGACTATGTAATAATCGTTCGTTATTTATGGCTTATAGCGTGTTGTAAATCAAGTATTGTTCCATAAACTCATTCGTTAATGTCCTTAATTTCTGAACAAAAAAATATTAGTGTGTATATTTTTATCGATACCGTTTCAGATCTTATCAACAAGTAGAAAAAAAAGAATTGACCCTTTTAATATCTGTATAGATTTTAACTTATTATTAAAACACATATACATGTATTTTTACTCATTCGCAAATTTCCTTCACTTTTGAACCAAAAATTAATTATTCAGTATACGTATATCGGTACTGTTTCAGATCTATCAAAAAATTAAAAAAATATAAGAATTTTATTATCTACATAGATTATAATCTTTACATTAAATTGAAATTGTTTGTGACAACTAAACAGTAAATTGTATGGATTCGGCTTGTTGCCTCAGGGTCAGTTCGCAAAGGAAGCGACAAGGCGCGACATGCGGAAATATACTTATATGTTCTTAATAGGACTAGCGACATGAACATATAAAACACATATCAGTATATTGCCGCTTGCCGTGCCTTGTTGCTTGCCATTTTACTATCAATAACACATGAAATATTGCCAAATACATGTAGTTTAATTTATACAATATATAGAATGAATATAAACACTTAAATTAGCGTTCGCCCGAAACAGGCAAAAAAAGAGCTCAGAGCGTGTATGCTACGTATTTATACCTATTTCACTTAAAAAAGCGTATTTTTTTATGTGTGAATTATGTACTTTTTCTCTAAGTGAAATTGATATAAAAACGTGACAAACCCACAATGAGCTTCTTTGCCTGTTTCGGGTGAGCGCACCTTAATGCAGAACATAATTATAAATAACGTTAAATATTATTTACATACATGTATATTGATTTATAGTGCATTAGATGAAACAGCTGTTATGTTAAATATAATGAGTAATTTAATTAAGAATAAACATTACATTTTGCTCATTAGGTTTATCATCGCATTAAAAATAATATGACTAGAGAGATTTAATAAACTAAATAAGTAGATAATCACACAAAGCAAATGAACAAAAAATAAATAAAATCAGAACGAAACGTAGACTATTATCTAATCGCCGTTCATAAAAAACTAAGATATCCATATCAAAATCAGTTAGACGAGCGATAATGGCGACCTCTGACGCCCAAGATGTGCTAAGTGTCAAAGAAAATTAATAGGGTCGGGTCATATAGTCAAAAGAGTAGATTATTGTTGAACATATGAGGCCTTGGTGACATTCAATGTCCGATTACAATCGCTAGTGGCGATTTCCACCGTTTTTCCTGTTGAAATATTCCATGGTGCGTCATCCTCAACTAAGGCTTAAAGCGTCATGTCTCTACTCAATACTAGAGAGGTTGGGCTAAAATGTGTTTTGGTAATCACACTTTTGGTGAACCACCTTGGGTATGATGATTTTCTTGATATTTTCCAAATGTCCATGGTGGTTGCTCTTAAGTGTTATCCACAATCTACAAATATAGCTTTTATGAAGTTTTTTTTTCGACTAGACACACATCTGCCCAAACTCTTTAATGTCACACTTACTATCCAAACTGGCTTACAATGTTATCCATGGAATCGTCAATATTCGGGTTTCCACGCACATAAGGTGTACCTCCAATATAATTAGTTATCTTTTTGTAACCGGTGAACTTGTCTACTGGAATTTCATCCAGAAGTCCCTCTTCCTCAAGTTTGCGGTAAAGAAATAGGCGTCGATTTCCTTCGAAAACCATATATTCTCCATTATACCACCGTACATCGATATTAGGCAAATCTTCCGGTGTTAAATCGCCTATGACCAGTTTTTTGAAAACGCGTAAAAGGGTGTCGCCATCTTGGAAGCGATTGCCAATGCTGTTTTGTGAGAATTCTATGTCTGATGGTCTTAAATATTTCCAAGGCATTTTTGTATTTATATTTCTCTTTGCTGTGACGGTTAAAACAAATAACAGTTTGATTCAAAATTAGTATTGCGTTTTATGATTATCATTAATACATACATGGCCCTATTATACTTGTTATCGCTAAGGAAATAAAGATTTATCATTTATCCACGGAATTTTGCTAAGTTTTACAGATAAGCTGATGATTTCATAGGATTTGAATTATCTAGAAATAACGAATATAAAACATGCCTGATTAAATTGCTGATTTAATATTAAAACGTGGCAACAAACAAAGCCAAGATCCATGGCAAACAAACTTTAAATTAACTATTTATGAAATAATTATGAAAAAGTAAAAAAAAAAGATAAATAAATCGATATGATCTATTTATTATCTGCATTAAGCAAGTAGTTTAGTATGGATTTTTAATAGGACGCGTCTAAGTGCATGAATTAATTGTTTGTTTTATCCAAAATGAAACTACTAAAATGAAACCCGGGACCAAAAATCTCGCCTTAGGCCTTAATAACATAATAAATGATATTATTATCGTCAAATCGCAAAAATCGCAAAAAAATCTATCTTTTTCACGAGGAGCGATTAGTCTCAAATGGTACAGAGTAAATTGAATGGTAAATATTGAAAACCAAAGATTGATTTTTAAAGCAATTATTGTATAAGTCATAATCGCGCAAAGCGATTGAATGGACCCATGGCCTAATTTACATGTACATTGAGTGCATGTTTCGATTGAAATTGCATATGAAGCTATTGTAATAAGTGTTTTTTAATCATACGTTAAATTGAACGTTAGACTTTCAATATTCCCGTTCGAAAATTTCATTCGATGTACAGGTCACGAGCGAAAAGTGTCAATTATTGTCCATAAGGAGCTGATAAAACGTTTAGCTGTGAAATTGTGATGAATAAAATGAATAAAAAGTTCTGAAGAAGTAGAGGTATGACGTTTCAAAACGTTTGGCTGTCTCTAATATGAATAATATATTTTGCATGACATACTATATACATTTTACATGTAGGTTACGTGAATGTATGTTCAACATCAGCTTGAGGAACCGTTGAAGCGCGTTCACCCGAAACTGGCAAAACAAATTCAAAGCGAGTTTGTTATGTTTTTACCAATTACACTTGGAAAAAAATCCGAATACTTCAAACATACAAATTACGGGTTTTTTCTTCAAGTAAAATTGGTTTAGAAATAGCACAGACACTCTTTGAGTTTTTGGGCCTGTTTCGGGTGAGCGCTCTTTAAAAATGAGACCAAACTTATATTTGGCGTAAACACCTGTCGGAAAATGCTCCTTTTAGCACATATTTCCGGATATATGATGAGATATTTCAACAAAATATGAGGCTTGAGCTTCTAATAGTGTTGGATTCAAGCAAATGTTAATCCGGGTCTGGTTCAATAATGGTCGATTGTAATAACATGTAAAAAAGAACAATATCAATTTAATTGTAAATGTATAAAAAATATCCGGCATTAACATTGTTTTAACAGATTTAATTAAAAAAAGATAAGACCTACATGAGATTAAACTATAAATGATCAATTGCTGATGACCGTTTTGATAAGTAAAATTGGTGACAAAATAAAACACTATGGATCTTGTAAGACACTGCTAGATTTCACTTAATCTTGTATCTAAACCAGTCTATCGTATAGTTATATTTTCCGATCGGCTGTGCAATTGGCACTGTATATTATTTTGCAAGAAATGTGATTTTTCAGGAACGAAACTATATATAAAATAAAATATAAAGCTATTATAAGAATAATGACTCTTGAAGAACTGTGACATGGAGTACATACTGTCAATTGAGATTATATATCGAACTATTGTGCAGATTTCTTATCATGTTATTAACGGTAAACGCGAAACGTTCAGAATTCCCATTAGATAATATCATTCTTAAAATAATTTATACATAAGATTAAGTAGCAAGGTTTAAGCAATAGAAATTGTGCTTAAACATTTGTCCGTCGCGGACATATACATGGCGTTTTGCTGCCTTTCCATAATTTAAGAATGTAGTAAGGTTCGTTCGACGCCGGGGCTACGTTCATTATATGGTCCAAGATGCGAACGTCCCTTTAAACGTCAAGTCTGAAAGCAAAGTCTTGGAAATTGAGTAAAATGCGTCAAACTCAACGCTTTGATTAGAATTTTTAAAATGTGTACATCATGTGATGCTACATATTGAGTTGTTAGGTTATCTTCATTTAAGGTACATGGAGTAATTTAAGCTATAAGATATCATGTTGCTGTGGCGGACCAAAGCATCAAGAATTATGTACAGTTCAAGATATGCCGACAAAAGCCCCAAAAGTCGAAAATACCTTTAATACTCATGGTAGCTCTTTGACTAGATGAATTTTTTTTGGCTAATATATGTGGCAATCTAATTTATTTAGTTTAGTAGAATTCTATTGATTAAGTTGTGATTTCTTGATTTGCTTTGATATTCACAGTGTGTAGAGTCTATGTGTGTGTATTTCACAAGGACAATTCAATACAAACATTATTGCAAACTCCTCTGATTTGATTTCCTTGTTTAATGATAGACTTCTAGCATTGATATTAACTATTGTTTAGTTTTCTTTTTTTTCGGCATTGTGTATGTTTTTTGTTTTTCATATAATGTAATTTATCAATGTAAAAAATGTAAATGGAAGTGAAAATTCAAAAGCACCGAAGACAATTTGAATAAAAGAATGTAAACTTTAAATGATTTTTTAAGACACTGAACCTTTGTTATGAAGGATTGCAAATGTTAAAACCGAAGTAATGAAAACATACAAATGCAAAATTATATTTTGAGACTGTTAAATAAATAATGTAAACCAAACTACAAAAATATCATCATAAAATATATGAACATATACAAATAACAAGATAAAACTACAAGTATATCACAGTTATGTATAGAAACATATTAGAATATACTTATACTATATTAACATCACATTACAAGTATGTGGTCGTTGAAAATAATATAAGAATGACACATTTGTTTTATCAATGTATGAATAGAAGATTAATACTGAATTATCACATATAAGCTTTTGCTAGGATACATATATACTAACATGGATCGAAATATCTATGTAGGAGTGGTTTAAATCAAACTTCGCCGTTTCCTTCAAAATCCGTAACAATGCATAACTATACATCGTTGCAATCATACAATACCAAATATATATATATCTCAAACATCTAATTCATATTGAGATGATCCTTGTCGTCATGTTTTTATGTCAATCTATGTCTCAAACATCACATACATATATTTCTCATCCCATTGATGTTTTCATTGCAATATCACGTAGTCTATTGTAGCCAAGTGAAATGTCTTTTTTAGCAAACATTGTTCATGTACTGAATCAAGTTTGAAGTAGAAAGATTGTTTCAGATTCGGTTTCTATTCTTGATCCGCGCCAACCTCGATCGTAAGTTCTGCAAACAGTTATAGTAAAATGATTATATTTAAAAGTAAAATAAATATGCTGACAAAAAAAGATTACATGTATATGGTTGTATTATAGTAACGAAAGTTATATATAATAAAGGCAATGTGAGGCATTTAAGTATAAGATAAAAACATATTACACAATAATCCGAGACATTGTAAAACTTTTTTTTGTTATTAATATTCAAAACGTTATAAACCCATACCGATATCTTTGAAATCAACGGGCGCTTTGCTCCTCGGGCTTGCTCCTGAAGTGATGTCACGACCACATAATTGCAATTTCACCAAACCTGAAGCTGTATTGATGATGATCATGTTTTCTTCGCTCACCAAAAAGACGTCGCATACCTGTCAATATAAAATCAAATTATCAATTTGTATCACATATACAATGTATTCTGGTTCTTCAAACCAGTTTTATTTAATTTCTATACATCCTTAATATGTATCGATACTTATTACATTACAAGCATTACCATATAATATGCTGTTACACTTTCGCAAAAATATAACATTTTTTTTAAACAACCCGACTTTTTAAAAGTTCTTTCGAAACGTGATACGCGAGCAATACTAAAGATTGGACCGAACGCCATTAAAACTGCCCAACTATTTGATGGGTATTTTAAAGCAAAGTATTCAAATAACCTTGATATGAAAACGTCTTAAACATTGTGCATAGGTATAGTTCCATACCTCTTTGTCCTGTGTGAACGCACCCATGATCAAATTGTATTCAATTATATACTTTAGAATGCATTCCAAATCTCAATATCATACAACTTGAAAAATGAAAATTATAAAACCACATACCTCTTCGTCCGGAGTAAAAGCCCCTATGATACTGAGCTTGCCCTCTACGACGCCCCACAGGTTGATGGTCTTCTCCTGTGGCTCAGTACACCACGTGACATAATGAGAGGCGTTGTCCGACATGGCCATGCTATTGGCGTAGAGGCCTACCATTTGCTGGTCGATTACGACAGCTATAAAAGGAAAATAAAAATCGATTAACAACTAAAGGATGAGCGAACTATTATCATCATGTTATAATTGTATATAAGAGTTTTTGATGTTGGCGAAGGGATACGTCACGTAATGAGAGGCGTTGTTCGACATAGCCATACTATTGGCGTATAGGCCTACCATTTGTTGGTCGATCACAACGGCTTATGTGAAAAAATATGTTAATAATTTAGAAATGGATGGATGCTACATATCATTGTTATATCATGTGAAAGGCTATACTGTGGGCGAAGGGGTTTGCTACGTTACGTAATGCGACGTATTGTCTGACATGGCCATACTGTTGGGAGAGTACCGACCATTTGCTGGTTGATTACCACGGCTAATGGGAAAAAATAAGTAAATAATTGTATTTTGGTTGTAATTTATATTATATTATATAAGAGTCTTTGATGCTGGCGAGGGGCTTTTGTGATATAATAAGAGGCTTTGTCCGACATGGCCACACTATTGGCGTAGAGGCCTACTATTCGTTGATCGATCACTATGGCTAGAGAAAGGTAAGTAGAAAATAGAAAATGTTGCAAGAGATGGGTTAATAATAGACGTTCGTAAGGCCTATGCTGAAGGCGACGGGCCTGCTACGTAACGTAATGAGACGCATTGTCCGACATGGCCATACTATTTGCGTAGAGGCCTACCATTTGCTGGTCGATTACTACTGCTATACAAAGAAAGAAAGACAACGCTTATGATGAATGGTGCATATTTTGATTTAATGTGTTCTAAAATAAGTGTTTTAGGATCATATGAAATTCCTTAAGACCATCATATTAAGCAATTTAGGTTGAACCTGGATAACCCAACTTATGCCTTCTTATCACAGTTAATATTAAATGCACGTTTGCCATGAAAAACAGTTGTTAAAATATCGACGACCGCAAAGAAAATATATAAAAAACATAATTATCTGAATAAACATATCCTTATTTTTACTGTTAATTTTGTCATTGTGTTAATCTATATTTCTAAATCACTCGAAATCCTGATGGTATATGATCCGACATGTTTATAAGTTGATACATTTGATAATTCTAAGATTTCATAAATACTTACAATCGCCATCTCGTCCCACTCCGACCCACTGCAAATATCTCGGTTGGTCATCACATGTCTGCAATAACGCGCCCATGCCCTCGACCTGGATCTTTTGCAGCACTTGCACGTTCTCCTTATGAGCGAAGGTGTAGCCCACAAATTTCCCTGTTATCAAAAAGAGATTATTGGAAAAACAAGCTAAAATAAAATACTATGTCATTAATATTAAAGCTTCAATCTATAAGGCAATGAATTTATTTGTGTACAACTCGAACATTTAAACATTGCAAACAGATAGTAAAAAGAACAAACGAGAGAAAAGATTACAGCTGGACGAGATCCATATTTATATAACATGAATCAGTGAAACCCTCCTAGTGATATGGATAAATCATTTTTCATGATTTAATCCTTTATTTGATAAGTAAATTACTCGTAATCAAATAATGAATAAAGTTTTACTTGGTCTATGCATATAATCGTATCCCTTAAAATTACCTGTATCTATGTTAAGGACACAACTGCTATTGTGGTCACTCGACCTGGCTTCTGCGTTGGCACTCACGAGCAGGAATTGGTCTTCGGTCACGTTGCCAAGGGTTACGGACTGACCACGGGAATCCAGGGCCCTAGCATCCAGAGTCTGTAGATAATTATATGTTATATAATATGATATGATATATATGGTATACATGTATGGTATATTGAACATTTATATATACACATGTATTTTTTCCATTTCGGCATGTTCAGGGTATTAAAACATTTTGTCAATTGTTGGATGCAGACTTTTGTTTAGATCAAACTAAATGTTAGCAGACATTGAGCGGAGGAGATTGATTTTCTAGTTTTGCCACACTCCCCTGAAAATAGCAAATAAGGAAATTTATAAAAGAGAGAGAGAGAGTAATAGAGACAGAGAGAGATACAGAGCGATGGATAGTTAGAATGAGAGAGAGCGAGAGAGAAGAAATATTGAGAGTAAAGGTGCGCGCCCCTGAGGCGAGAGCGAGAGCTAGAGCGAGAACGAAAGCGAGAGCTACAGCGAGAGCGAGAACCGAGAAAACTCTAGCAAACCAAGTCAATAAGCGAGAACAAAAGCGAGAGCTTTTGCGAGATATTTAGATTTGGTATACACAAGATGCAGAGAGAAAGAGAAAATTCAAGAGAGACAGAGAGAGAGAGAGAGAGAGAGGAAGAGAGAGAGAGAGAGAGACAGACACAGAAGAAAAAAAACAAGAAAAAGAAACAAAGAAAGAAAGAAAGAAAGAAAGAGAGAAGAGTAAGAGAGAAAGAGATATTGAGAGCGAGAGGAAAAGAGAGATGAGAAAAAAGGATATATAGAAAAAAGATGTATAGTAAAAGAGAGACACATATAACACCTACTTTGAAGTGGTCGAGCATTTTGAATTCGCACAGTTGAGTCCAGTCTTCGGTGCTCCACACTGTGATGATCCAATGACCCCACACTGTCAGCAATTTCTGGCCGTCATCCGTCATCTGAAAAAAAGTTAATGTCATTTCATTTACTGAAGTGTACATATATAGCAAGCATTTGATAAAAATATCAGTCAGCAATATGATTTGAAGACAAACAATTATAATCCAGCTTATTGGGCGAGACGAAGTGAAACAAAATAATTACCTAGCAACTCGTCCCTTTCGCAATAAGCTATAATTACTAGAGCCCAAACTTTACTTGCTTGAACTTTAGATAATAGCATTTTAAAATATGCAATTTTGATAACCTATTCATCGAAAATAAATTATCATTTGATAAAATGTCATCTTATTCATATACGAGCAAACATACCTTGATCTCATCGAATTTGTGAATGCTCATCTGCTGGGTGCGATACGGGTAATCGACCTCCACCTTCTTATAGTGCCAGTCTTTGGTTTCCTCTGAGATGTTGAGGTAGGCCGACGCCGCTTTAGTTTGCAGGTCGTATACGGTGAGCCGATCGAACTGGGTTTCCACCAAGACCACTATGAAAAAGTAAATTTTCTCGATTCACTAAATGATATACTAAAAAATAAACATAAATAATGTCAGTAAGATAAAGGGTATCGAACTGGGTTTCCGCCGTGACCACAGTGAGAAGGAAAATACATTGGTAGGTTAAATACAAGATTATTGAGAAACATGCAGTGGAAAGAGACTCCATTAAATAAATGCATGTTTCTTTTTTTGTATTATTGGGTCTTCGTTTGCCAATAAATTAAAAAAAAATAAATAAAAAAACAATTCACAGCCATGGAAATGTTATGAAAAAAAATAAGATTTTTCTTTGAGTTTAATGACGGGATTTATATAACAAGCACATATTGTATGTAGCAAGCAATGCTTAATTCATAATTCATTAATTGGACATGGTTCTTGAATATTTCTTAAAGTAAAAGTAGGAAGTATAAGGGAATCCCGATCTATCTTCATTGTCACTTTCAATCATTGTCACTTTCTGTCGTTCAATCATTGTCTCTTTCAGCCCTGTTACTGTAACACATACTTGCCAGTGATACATTTAAATGTGTTACAAGATTGAAAGCTCTTACACCACGAGACAGCAGCTTAACATATTAAGTGAAAATGCCAACATTACAAGAGTGTGACAATTTGGGGCTTGTCACAAACAATCGTCTTTGTCATTCATTTAGACTTGACTGGTTTTATGGAACCATAAATTGAGGAAGTAGTTAAGGCCAGATTTTAGTGAAATGCAATGAAAGCTGTGTCGTTGTATTGGGATCTGTCTTAAATGGCTAATTCTCAATTTCATCCATGTCCCCCATATCAAAGCATAGCCCAAACAGAGTTTTACGGAAGAATAGCTAAAATGCAAACAATAAGCTTTGGCTTTAAATCGATAAGATTAAATTTAAGATTAAACATAAAAATACAAATGAAAGGGCCATTACATCAAGTTGTTCATGCATTTGAAATGGGCCATAACATCAAGTTGTCAAAGTTTAAATGACTCATACCAGCCCTCCTTTGGTCAATTTTTAATAACTCATACCTCCTTTATGTGGCATGCTCATCACGATGTTCTTCCACACTTTCTTGGCCGATTTCCCGGTTTTAATCGCCGTGAACTTCCACGTTTTCAGATTGAGCAACTTGAAACATATATCATATCCATTCTGTTGCACAAACGCATGTTCTTTATCAACAATGCAATGCACATGCATCGTACCAAGCGCCTCCTTTTCCAATAACGGGAAAAACGCTCGACGTACAATTTGCGTTGTTTCCAGATCCCAGATAGATAAGCACCGTGTCCATTGCGTAAGGACTTTGCTTTCGCATTGATATTGCACAACAACCGCGTAACGCTCGTTGCCTGGTAACGCGTGAAATTTGGTATACACCTTTTCATTGGTTGAGCTACTTGCGTCTTTCGTCCAATAGTTTTTCACGTCTTTCGTTGTCATGGCAGCCGAGGCATCCACATCGATACCACCCAACAAATCACCCATCATGGTTGACACGGAGTCCTTTGAGTCCGAACTAACATGCACCTGGCCCGTTATAGCAGACAAATCCGGTTTAAACGGTTCCATAACTTTGTCCCATACGCGCAATATGTTATCCTCCGCAATGGTCGCCACTAACCGTCCATCTTTGCTCGCTACTTTGTTGACCTTACAGGGGTGTCGGAAACTCAACACTAATCTGTCACTTCCGATTTCCAACTGCCCAACCTCGTTATCAGCTGTATAATAGAGCGAGTGTTCCTTAGCCGAATAGCGCATATCTGACATAGTGATTTCTTTATTCTTGTTGAAAACCGCTAATTTCTTGCGTGTCTCCAAATCAAAGAAGATGAATTCGCGCGTTTTCCCGTTGACAACAATGATTTGTTTTTCCTCTTCTGCTATGGCAATATCGCTTATATGGTCGTGGCTGTCCAGGTTCATCCAGTTGGCCTCTTCGGCGAAGACGTTGACCTTTTTGATATTGATTTCTTTGATGTTTTCTAAAGGAACGACGTAGAAATCGTCGTCGGCAAACGCGGAATAGATGAGGTAGTTGAGGGCGCCCGCGATCACTTTTTGCTCGCCCCACAGTTTGGTTTTCTCGACTGAAACATATTGTTGTGAATGAGTAGTTGATTGACGTGTTTGAGTAACACAAAATGGATATTCTTATCAATATATAATATTTGAGTTAACATATGCACATCGACGTTTTTGTATGACATTTATTATTCGAAAATATATTTATTTGCTTTTATGATTTTTAATTTGTTATAGACTGGATGATCAATAGTATCTCATTGGAAAATGCTTTCTTTTTTTAAAGATAATTGTTATATTTTTGTATTGTTGATTTAAAAATCAATCGTATACTATTAACATACATTTAAGCTTGAACAGTATACCTTTGAGATCATCAGCGAAGGTGCATTTGATATCTCCGCTCTTCAAGTCGTAGATATCGATGAATCCAGTCCTTGGGGCAATGATGTACGGTTTGCCCTCGATATGTACGGCAACGATAGGACGAGCGGTATATCTAAAATAATAAAGTAATAATGATTGATTTTATGTGCATTGACGTTTTTATAGATAGATGTCTATTTCGTTTTTAGGTTTAGATTTGAATCTTTTGTCTAGTTTTTATTGGTTAACAATCTTATGTATTTTAGCAAATTTATTCATTTTCGAATTAACCGCAACATTCAGTGGTAAAATTATGTACATGTTACGATGGAATACAGTCAATCAGCGAATTGAATTTAAATTTCACAAATACTTAGTTTTGTTTTTAAGTTAAATTAGATCAGTACAGTAATAAATGGAGACAAAATATATGTGTTTGATAGTTTATTAATAAAACATGATAAAACACTTACTCCGTCGCCACCTTCTCTGTCTTCAGCTTCCTCACAATCTCTCCATTCTGGGTATCGATGACAACGATGGTTCCTTGTGTGCACGAGGCCACGAGACGATGTCCCTTTAGGTAGACCAGGAATTTCACTTCGGCTGGTAGGTCGATACTACGCAGTGTAGCGCCGGTGTAGATGTTCCAGAGTTTGACTGTCTTGTCATCAGAGGCTGGGAGAGGAATTTGTATTTGTTAGTTAAAAGGTGTAATAAATATTACGTGATATCGTTTGTTTCATGATGTTCATTAAACCTAAATCAAAAAATCATTTCTTTATATCTCAATATGTTTATATTGCTATATAATTTGATACTCAATGAGTACTAATAACGAGAAATGAAGTGTTTTTTTTAATAAATCAAGCAAATCAATCCACATGTTTATCGGTAGATTGGATTACTAGTATGTTCAATCTGATAGTGCAAGATAATTTCATATGCATTTCGATGTATTTATTATTAAAAACATTAATTATGTGCCCAATGAAAAAAAATCAGATATCATATTTAATAACAATATGGCTCATTCAGCTTAAGTCAAAGCCTTCAATACCTGTTGCTAGAACTTTGGCATCCGATGACATACAGATGTCATTAATTTTCTCAAAATGTCCCGACAGTTTATGCAGCAGTTGCCCGCCAGGTGGAACCAGGAATCCGGTGTGAGGAATGAGAACACTGACGCTTGATTGCCTGGCTTGGGCACAAAGCTCTTTGAGATT
>LQRL01137921.1:18509-36891 GCA_001703475.1 Hydroides elegans | reverse complement strand
GAGGCAAATCCTATAGCCCCCCCCCCCCCCGGGTTCCCCCGGTTGGGGTCTAAAAATATTATGAGCTTTGAAGGATCATAGACAATGTACCTTCTAGTTATTTGTGACCAATTTTCGTTGAAGCATGTATATAGATAATCGCATTTGTTATTGATCATGCATTTCCAAATATCACTCAGCTGAAGCTTTCCTCTGTAACCGCTTATCACCATTCTGAAATATATATCCTATCTAATTAACCATGCATTTTTTCTACGATTTCTTTTGATATCTAATAACTTGTTCATATACTATGCATTCAAATGAGTGGATACTTTTATAAACAACTCCTACCAATATCTCCAGGTGCGGATCAAGATAATGTTGAGACATGGGCGCAAGTAAAAGACTGAACAGGGCTGGGCGCCGATTAATTTTGTTTGTATATCTTATTTAAAAAACACACATTTAAGGGCGTACGGGGCGCCCCCTCTAAATTCGGGCCTGATCTTTCACCCCTCCCACAATAAGTGCTTCTCTAAATTGAGTTTTCAAATTACGAACAACACCTTATTTTTGTAATGTAAATATATTGAAATTCGAAAAAATCAACTTACGGTGTAAACCAATGAAAAAGCACGAAAACGGGAAAACTACACGCAGCCGCTGGATTCTGTTTCGTTTGCTCTGCCGAGTCATCATCTTTCTTTTCATTTTCATTTCCATTTCCCTGTTTCGGATCTTTTCCATTTATCAAAGGGGTCATCTCGCCCGTTTTCTGTTTTGGTATTGCGCCGTTGTCCGGAAGAAAAGCCAGACATAGCTCCAGGATGTCGAGAGCGAGAATGAAGATAAAGGTGATGTAGAGGAAGCTTTTGAGATTCTAGAAATGATACGGTTTCAAGTTTAAAGTATAATGATAAATATGCATGATTATAAAGGCAAATTATTTCTAAATGTGCGAAGGTACACATTGTAGTTTTGGAGGCCTAATATAAATCGCGTTCGTACTATTTTTGGGGTGAAATCCATATTGCAATGCGCTGGTTTGACCGAACAACTCGAATTTTCGTAATAATGTAATATAGTAAATGTTAAAAAATATATTGATAGGATTTATTCACGTTATGTATTTGCAGCGAAATGTTTCGTGCGACAATAAATCTTAACAATGGTTAAATATATTCAAATGAAATTATACTTATTCTCAAAATTATATTAATCTTAATCTTGCTTCCGGTGATAAGCATGATATGGAAATTCTGGTTGATTGAATTAAAATAACTAGTTAATAATAACTAAAACTTTACAAAACGAATCATTTGGCCAAAATTCAAAAATATTTGAACATTGCATTTTGTCCTCCAATCGCGACAGTAAAAATTGTATCAACTTTAATCAAGCACACGCCAACCTCAAAATTGAATAAAAACTGTGTTGCTAAGGTAAGAAAATAAACGTAATTGCTTATTCCACGAATTGTCTGCAAAAATGAACGGTTTGCCTACAAAAAAACTTAGATAACACGCAATTCATGCAAGACATTTAACATAGAACATGCATCCAGCGATCTGCTTCTCAGAATTGTGTTCATCCAGTGATATCGGGCACCCGTTTCCACAATTCAATGGTATTAGCATAAAGGTTATATGGTTTATCCTAAGAAAATAAATTTCACTTATTAAAAGACACAATAAATGTGATTCGAATTACTTTCAGTGTCACTTATTGTACTATCAGAGTGAAACCCATTAGAATTGTACCTGAACGAACGTCTGAAAAACGTATTTTGTTGTGATTTTACTGTTTCATCAGCATTTTTTTTATCAACCGCTATCATGGGATTTCATTCTCTTCAACAGCAAAAAAACATACAATCTATTAGGCTTTTAACGCCTAAAACCCGAAAAATAAAGCTTTTAAAACTTTAGATAAAACCTTAACTTATAAATACATTCAATTTGTAAAACCATTTTGTTGGGATGTCTGGTCCAAAAATAACATGCCATACACACTGTCATTCATAAGCGCAATGCCTGATGTCTTATTTGTGTAGGATTATGTAACATTGCATTTTTCATAAAACCATATATAGTCTATATCAAATATACCTGTTGTTGAATAAGTGCAGATCGAAGTATGATGGCATTTTTAATGGAAACCAGGCACCAAAATACAAACACAACACCAGTGTTATAGACCCCGTTTCGGGCGCAAAACACTTGAAATGAAAAGACAAGAATCTAAAAAAGAAGAAAAAGGAATTATTCATAAAAAATGCAGCAAAAAGGAAATAGCAAATAGTTTTACAGATCCGTTAAAGCATTTCAGAAATATCAAGATGTATAAAACTTTTGCGCGCATTATAATAATTATTATAACAAAAATCACACAGTTAATGAGAAAGCAATCATAATTTTAAGGTAAATGCATAGAACATATCGAATAATAAACATTATAAGATTCATTATAACTGATCCATAAAATTCACCAGAACCCTATTGCCACTTAACCAAACATGAAAATTATTTTCTTAGAATTATCATATGACAATTTCCGTTAAAAAAAAAACACTTTTTTGTTCGTACGTATGCAAATATTTGTAGAAGAATCTGAACATAGTCAACGGATTGAAGTGGAAACCCGACATCGGTAGTTAACATTGCGATATAATTGCAGACACTGAGTAGAATGATGATCAGAATACCCATCTGAAATAAAGTTGCAATTATTAATTTAAGACTATCAAATATATATAAAATGTGAATTTATGGTAGCTTAAATAATGCAAAATGGTACTAAATTATACAAAATCGGCATGTACAAGTTACATCCATGATTTAAAAAGACTCCAACTTCCCGATACCCCCTTCAATTCAAAACCTCCCAAGATATGAAAAAACTTGATCGCAAAAAAAAAAACTAACCAATTGTAAGATACATGTACCAAGCCAACTGAACCTCCAGCCTGGCGTTCCTACCATATAAGACGCTCGGACAAGGGGCATATATATACATTCTCTTACCAATACCCAAATCCATTAGAGTCTACATATAGTTCTACATGCCTCCGAATATAAGACAGGTTCATACCTTAACTAAACATTAAACATTTAAACCTACCAGCTGTGCAATCCCGAGCCAGCTGAACCTCCTTCCAGGTGTCCCAACCACATAGGACGCTCGGACAATGGGCATGTATATACTCCTTGTCCCCATCCCCCTATCCTTTACATATACATCGTAATCATTCAATACATTCAACGATACGACGTGTTTGATCAAAATAAACAGTTCAACTCACCAGTTGCATAATACCAAGCCAGCTGAACCTTCTTCCTGGCGTCCCTACCACATAGGACGCTCGGACCAGAGGCATTTAGATACTCTGTCTTCCCAATAACACGTTCCATACCATATAGCCATTCCAATTATCCCATATTATGATAGGTTTGGTCATTTCGTTCTTTTTCAAATAGAAATAAGCTCAACTCACCAGTTGTGCAATTCCGAGCCAGCTGAACCTGCGGCCTGGCGTCCCGACCACATAGGACGCTCGTACCAGCGGCATGTAGATGCAACAGCCAATCACAATGAAAAGAGTCGGGATCCATTGGAGAAGGGACTTTTGGCAGCATTTGGTGAGATCCGGACGGCCGGTGTACAGGCTGATGTTGTTGCTCTGTGAATTATAAGGAAAGATATATAGAAATATCTAACGATCTATATTTTTTTATTTTTGATTGTGTCTGAACACCCCATTTGACTTTGTTAATTATTTTAACACATACCGCAAAGGATAGAATGGTTATACGGGAAAATATGAAAAGACAGCTAAAACAGGTAATGCATGGATTTGGGATATGTTTGGCTAATCTAACTATGTTGTTTACAAAACATGGGTTGCAGACGATAACAGTGGATGACTTGCCTTAACTATCCATTGACTGATAAAAACACGCCTATGTAATTATAACCAGGATAATATTATGAGCATTAAATATACATGATGTCTAATCAAACTGGTTTTGGCGAGTTTAGACACGTGTATCGTTTATATCTTTAAAAATGAAACATTTGTATAAAATAATGCATATGTATAACCATCATTTTATCATGCAATAATCGAAATATGATTGTAACAAAGGCCATCTCCATTGTCTTTAATTCATTTTCAATGTTTTTTTTTTGTGACAAAAAAATATATATATTCGTGACGTGATATTGAGTGTCAATGCTAACTTTATATCATATTTCATCCTTGGGGTTTTTGCTGGTTAAATGGGAGGAAGAGGGGGGGGGGGGTATGCTGTGGCGTGTGCATATCTTAAATTTAACGAGAAGATTAATAAGAAAAATAGTATCGGATACATAACCTCGCATTTCAATGCCACAGAATGCCTCAGAATGTGATAATTCGGCGTTACATCGTAGCCTATTCTTGTAATTACAGAAGGGAACTTGTTTTTTTCTGCTTTATCAGCTTTATATGAGAAAGATGAAGACTGTTTGTTGATACAAGGGACGCAACATGCATTTTTACCGCCATGGAAATGGAACCAAAATTCAAAGATCATATCTTATAACTTTTACTTTGAGTTTACGATTCATATTGCAACACAACATTAATCTACATATATACTATATTTTGAACGTAAACCCAACAACAAATAATGAATGATCTTCGTGAAATTAATGTTTAGACTTGTTCCATTTTCATGTCGCTTCTCATTTATTTGTAGCCTCCCTTGTATGATATTCAATAAATACAATCATCTCTGTTTCACAAAGTATAGAGCCTATATGTTTACTTACTTTATTATTATTATTATTTTACATAAGCGAATTTCCAACTTGATTGTTTTGGAGACATTGGCCCCACTATTTGGGAAGAGCCGGAGACATACTTTTTTTTTTAATTATGATATTCTATATGATTTTCATTTTGAACATTTCAAAGCAGAGATTGATATGTTTGCTTTCAGAAAATTCAGATCATGTATTGATCTTTATGACAGATTCGAAAATTCTTGAAAAAATATAAATCTAGCTATGACAAATATAAAAGTCATTATTTCAAATATGAACATAACCATTAACTCTTGGTACCTACTTACCCAAAACGAATCATACAATGTATCCTTTCCACAAAAATCCTCCCACCAAATCACATCCATGTTCTCTCTATATCCACCAATTGTTTATCCAGATTTAATCAACAATATTAAATGTAGTCTAGATATCCCATTTTAATATTATTTGAACACCGTTCCTTTTCGGATCTTTTGTATCTCCCTTTCACTGCAAAGCGCATCAATTTTCATGTCACCGACAGATCTGGGCTATTGTGCATGGCAATGCAGCAAAATTAATGTTATTTTTTCCCTTCCAAGGCTGTAATAGATAAGTCTACGATTTCGACGTTACAGTTTTGTATTTAGATTCAGTTTGCACCACCGCAGGGGTTCGTCTATGATAAATGGTTTTAATACACGTGCATTGTTTATAGACCATAGTGCATTGAAATAAATTCGGGCGATGTTTTAAAAGATTTAAATTTAATTGGGAAAAATGTTTAGTGCTATAGGCATATATACAGTCATAATAAATAATACTATCAGGGTCTGGTCATATAAGAATCCTTACGAGCAAAAAAGAAAATGTTTTTATAAAACAATCATAATCGTAATAAAACACAAGTGTTTTTCATTGTCGATCATTGATTGATTGACGAAATGTCAATTTAACATTTTATCAAGTTTTTGAAAGCAGCACATTGTCATCCATTAGGATGTTAGCTCATAAAATTACACGAGTTATAAATGTTCCTTTTTTAAAACAGTTAATTGAATATGTTTTTTAATATAAACTGAAACGGAAGAAATGTAGAATATTGACAAATCGTTCAGGATATCAAATCACAGTTTACAAAATATAATTAGCTGCACACAGTTTACAAAATATAATTAGCTTTGTTTGAATTTATCTAGATATTTTTTCGGAATTTTATATTTCCCTATAATTTTATGTTTAAATTTGACTATAAAAAGTTGATCGTTAGCATTTAAGGATCAGTTTATACTGTGACCGGGTGCTAATAACATATACACGTAGGTGATGATTTATTTTGTGAACCATTGTTTGACACATGTAATCATTATTGTATATTAGGTTATTACGTAATTCATACACTATAAATCAGTTTGAATTGCACAGGGGAAAGGACCTGGTCACATGTAACGGATTTTAGGCTTTTTAACAAACAGTCCGTGTTATGCAAATGAGTTCGTTTCGGAATCTTAAGCGCAATTTCATGTTAAGCCGTGTTTTAAAAAGGCAAACGCGTTTTTGATATACGAGCGTGGAATGTATTGAAAACACGCTTTTAACGGATCTTTTAAGGATAAAAGCTCGACACAGCTTCAAATGTGGCCGAACAATATGAGTTTAGAATTTTAGTTTACATTTAGATCCCAGTGGAACACTGCAGCACTTAGTAAATCTACCTGAAATATAATTCTATCATATTATCATAGGAATCCGACAAACAAATAGATTTATGTCAGATATAAATGTTATTTCTATATACTCAAACCTATTTTGAAAAAATAAAACTACAAAGGATGTTACTTAAACAATTGATGTTTATTATAAAAGATATTCAATCACATAAACAATGCAATATTTCATATCAAAGACAAAATGTACATGAAAACAATTATATGTTCACATTTTCAAAAAAAGGCTTAGAAAGTAACGAAATTGTTCTGAAAGGCCCTGAATACTTTCATATAGACTATAGCTTAAACTATTCATAGATAATGTCAGAGCTTATAGGCCTACATTGTTATATGCATTCATAACGTATCAATATTTAGATTCATGAGACCATGTTAGTTCTAAAAGGGGAGCGATAATGAAAAATGCAGTGGATATAGAAATGGAACAAATGTAAAGTTTATTTTCTACAGCTTCATTGATGATTTCGCATGTGTTATTAATCTAAAACATAGTATATTTGCTGCCCGTGTAAGTCAATAACGTTTCGTATCGCCTGAATAAATACCAAAAATATATGAAGGGCATCCTACGACACATTTTTCAAAACGTGGTTAATCAACTTTTTTAAAAATACGAATAGCAACAGAATTTTTTGAAAAAAAAGTGTTTATTTTTTCCAAGTCAGCAGAGCTGTTTTTCCTATTCTAGCCAGCTTGGAACAGAAAAAGAATACCTTTTGCGAAAATTGAAATGATGCATATTGCTAAATTACCTCTCATATATTGCAAATAACAGTTTATAAGACGATTAAATACAAGTTTAATCACTTTTCAAAAATTAATTCTAACTTTTTCCTTCGAAAACTCTGCATTCTCCTATTCCTAAGTGATATCGACTTTCCTAAAGCGTAAATCATTTTGATTGAATAATAACGATTCTACAACTCCTAAATTATATAGCCTAAATTGTACATAAATTCCTAAATTATTTCCTACTGATCAATACATTAAAAAAAACATGCCGTGTGTCCCCATAAGATCAGCTCTGCTCCGTGGAAATATTGGCTTCTCGAGCCAGACTTGTGAATAATGATTTATCGTTCTTCAGTAGGGTGGCTGGTGGGTCGAATTCCACAACTTTGCCTTTATCTAGAACCATCACCCTGTAAAATGATAAGAAGTATAATAAATTAAAATAAAGAGATATCGATAACCAAACGTGCATGTCGAAACGTCATATTGACTGTTGACGTTGGTTAAGCGGGTCATCAAATTAAAAAAGAGGTTCTCTATTTGGAATCGAAAATCGCCACAATACCATAATCTATTTTCACCAAATACCATGGTATCATTTAAACAAAAAGAAGCTGCCTATCACTATTTTTACCAACGGGCATAAATAGTTTTGTATATGATAATTAAGTACGAGGTCAGTCGATTAATGGGGCTGACGGAGTACTTTAGCCCACTAAGTTTTGTGTTAATTATAAAAAATAATAGATAAAAAATAAAGGGACTATAAACTTGATAATACTAATAATAATACATGAATAACATCGTCTCGTAACACATCATCATTATTATATTATTATGTCATATTCTACCATACCTGTCACTATCCATGATAGTTTGCAACCGATGCGCAATCGTAATAACAGTACAGTGTTTGAACTGAGTCCGGATCGTGTCCTGGATCAAGGCATCTGTCTCCATATCAATAGAAGCCGTAGCTTCGTCTAATACAAGGACTTTGCTTTTCTTCAATAGAGCTCGGGCCATGCACACCAGTTGGCGTTGGCCAACACTGAAATTGAATAGAGGTTTTATTAGATTAACGCACTCGGCAAGGGTCAGTTTCCATATCAATTGAAACCGTTGCTTCGTCTAATACAAGGACTTTGCTCTTCTTCAATAAGGCTCGGGCCATGCAGACCAACTGACGTTGACCAACACTGAAATTAAATAAAACAAGAAAGGTCAATGAAACTAACTAAGTCTCCCGCCGTCCCAATCCGTGCAACAGCATTTTAAGTCACAGGACAAAATCAATACCCAGGTGCACAACTTCAATATAAATTCTTTCATTGTAGAACGTTTCATTCGATTATGCCTAGTAGACGTGGAGTTCGGTCGCGGAATAGCAAACTCCCAATTGTGTTGAAATTCCTCATTTTTGACCAAGTCGTAAGACCCCAAATTTGGTCGCACAACAAAAGCAATACCCAGATGCACACCTTCAATTTATATTCTTTCATTGTAGAAAGTGTCATTCGAGTCTGCCGAATAGTTTCGGAGTTCGGTCACGGAATAGAAACCCACCTGAAAAGTTGACAGACAGACGGACAGACGGACGGACCCGGATCCAATAGTCCCCCGCTACCGCGCAACGCGGGGGGCGGGGGACTAAAAATAAATCGATTAACCGCTTTGACAGACATTAACAAGACGTATTTTTCAATTAATCAACCCGGCACACTCATCATTTTGATTCAGCTTTCGGACACGACGTTGACTCATTAAAGAACGTTAGAATTCTGTCTCTTAACGTTGGGACCGGGAAGTCATTTCTGCGTCCGACGTTCGTTGTGACGTTCTTCTTTCGTCAATGACGAAAAAAAGGACGTCAGATTAATTTTTACAAAGCCATTATGCGTATATGTTTTTTATATACCTGTAGTATATAAATTATTTAACCAATAGATTCAACACTTGCTTTTATACATGACTTCGACAGGACGTTCATTTTTATACCCACATGAAAGTGTTCCAAGCGTCCGTGTACGTCTTGTGGAGGATAACGTTGTTCGACGTTGTTGAGTGGGTTGAGAAGGATTTTTATACTTATTTTGACGTACTTTCAATTTTTGAAATGAATAGAATCTAATTATTAATGAATCATTCCACAAAAAAGTGATAATGAAAAACTAAATGAAAACATACAGTGTATAATGGGTCTTTCGCCGGTCATTTACCCGTAACCTTATCGTGGTCGATTTATATATGTTTTTTTTTCAATTGTTATAATTGTTTTGTTTTTCGTAAATGTGAAATTTAAACTTATGTATTCGACCTTTCACTGAACGACCTAACAATTTGCATATGTCAATACCGTGGAATGACAACTCTCACCTTAGATTTTCCCCGTTCTCTCCGCATTCGTACTCCAGGCCACCGGGCAGGCTTTTCACAAACGAGGCAAGATGTGACTGTTGAAGGGCCATCCAGATATCAGCGTCGTTGCTTTGCTCGGATGGATCCAGGTTAAAACGGATGGAACCGGAGAATAGCATTGGGTCCTGAAATATGAAATGCCATTGTGATTATATATCCTGGTGGTGTATTTGTGATTATGCAAATGCTGAGGATATTATATTATATCTGTCGTTAATTTCAGGCAATACCGTTATTCCACCTAATAAAGTCACCTTATTTCCTTAACATATTAATAACAATACAAAACCGCCAAATAAAGCATTTTTGTTGGGTAAAAAAACCTTTGACTAATTGTATAAAATATGTACATATCCTGAGGATCTGTTTAATGTGGATTCATGCAACGTGTCACAGATTCAATAAATATCAGTTGTTCAATAGATTATGCGCCAAGTTAAGTTTTCATTTCATACATGAAATCCCTGTAATTTGCTTGTACCTGTGGAATGATACTGAGCTTGCGCCTGACTTGATGCAGCCCGAACCGCGAGATGTCTCTTCCGTCGATTACAACGGATCCAGCACATGTCTCAAGAATACGAAAGAGCACCAGGAATAAAGAGCTTTTGCCTGCGCCTGTACGGCCCACTATGCCAATCTGAAATAAGGAAAAATGAATGGGAGAGAAAGAAATAAATTGAGAGAGATAGATAGATAGAGAGAGAGGGTGAGAGAGATTATAGCGGACCCGGTACACGTCTCGAGAATGCGAAAGAGCACAAGGAACAACGAACTATTGCCCGCGCCCGTACGACCCACTATGCCAATCTACAAAACAGATTTATAGCATGAAAATCAATTGTGTATAAAAACACACACTTTGATATTTCAAAAAGGTCGATTTAAATGATTACATGAGCGTTAAGGGGTGAGACAGATAGACCGAAATAGAGAGAGTGAGCGAGAGAGAGAGAGAGAGGTAGAGAGAGAGAGAGAGAGAGAGAGAGAGAGAGAGAGAGAGGAGGAGGAGGAGGAGGAGGGAGGGAGAGAATGTACCAATCAATGAGTAGCAAAGGCATATTTATCACCTTTTGGAAATATTTTCTTAAGAGGCCAAGGTGATAATTTTTTTCGGAGAAGTATAATACCAATTTATTCGCACGTTATATAGAACTTAACTGCTAAACGGGAAATTAAAGAGACTCTACCTTTTCCGACGGTGTGCTCACAAAGCTGACATCGACGAGAACCGGGTCGAGATCTTTGCGGTATTGTGCTGACACATTGTTGAACTGCACCACACCCTCTTCCGGCCAGGCACTTCCGGGGTGGCGCGAAGGCGTTTCCCACACCGCCTGGTTAGAGGATGAAAGAGGGTTTTAATGCTATTGGTATTTACTATTAGTATTATATATTGAAAAGGGGATTCGATTGGGTGCCAAGATTATTTAGACGCAATTATATGATCAAAAAACGAATGGAATGAAATAAGCACTGATGTTTGCGGTATTGTGCTGACACATTGTTGAACTGCACCACACCCTCTTCCGGCCAGGCACTTCCGGGGTGGCGCGAAGGCGTTTCCCACACCGCCTGGTTAGAGGATGAAAGAGGGTTTTGATGCTATTGGTATTTACTATTAGTATTATATATTGAAAAGGGGATTCGATTGGGTGCCAAGATTATTTAGACGCAATTATATGATCAAAAAACGAATGGAATGAAATAAGCACTGATGTTTGCGGTATTGTGCGGACACATTGTTGAACTGCACCACGCCCTCTTCCGGCCAGGCACTTCCGGGGTGGCGCGAAGGCGTTTCCCACACCGCCTGGTTAGAGGATGAAAGAGGGTTTTGATGCTATTGGTATTTACTATTAGTATTATATATTGGAAAGGGGATTCGATTGGGTGCCAAGATTATTTAGACGCAATTATATGATCAAAAAACGAATGGAATGAAATAAGCACTGATGTTTGCGGTATTGTGCGGACACATTGTTGAACTGCACCACGCCCTCTTCCGGCCAGGCACTTCCGGGTTGGCGTGAAGGCGTTTCCCACACCGCCTAATTGAGCGGTGCCAAATTAAACATTACTACCATCAATATACAAGTATATCGTGACATTGAAACGAGTGTGGTCTGGAATTAATGCTAAAGGTGTTTGCTGGTATAAACAGGGAAGAGCCACAATTTAATTGTTGCGACGCAGTTCGACAAAAATGACATGGATTTTAATGTCGGGGAATGGTTTATGGTCAACTTCCACGTGACCTATTATTTGTAACCGTTTCACTCAAACATATCTTTAGGAAGATGCCCGACTCTTGGAAGCAGGAACAGCATCACAGAGCAGATAATATGTTGGAAAATGCAAGTTTTCTATGGAGATGTTAAAACAATAAATGGAGTTGGAAATAAGACTAGAGACATTGCTTGGATATTTCGACCTACCTCTGTGGCATGTTCCGCGTATTCCTTGATGCGTTCGACGGCAATGATGTAGTTTTCAAGCTCACAAGCTGATCGCATCGTTAACATCAATTGCTCACCAACCTAGGATATTTATATTGATATGCCATAAATATACTTTGGAATAGGATATAAAATGAATCTTTGTGTTAATTGACGAATATATCATAACGTTGTCATACAGTTAAATATTACTTATTTGTGAATACTGAGTAACATTATTTCTGCTATACGTCCACCCAAAAAAAAACCGAGCGCCCAATCTCAGTCGCACCAACTGCTGACCTTTGTCCCGATGGGACCAATCCAGCATACAGTAAGCCTACCCCAACTTCCATATACCCCAATCATCCTGTCCCTGCCCGACCAACAACCGCCCCCTCCGCCACACCACTCCCTCCCCCTCCCCACACCAACCTGTAGCGAGTAAGTGAGCGCCAATGCCGCAATACCCGTTGTCAGGGCATCGCGTTGTGCAACCGCCACTAACGCAGTGAACAGGACGACCAAGTTGGAGGTGGTTTCGCCGTTGATGCTTATCCACCTGTTTAGAGTAATATTTAAGAAATAAATCCTAAACAAATAGATCTATAGGTGATTAGAATATAGCTCGATATGGTTCGATACCATACAGAAAACATGACGAATTGCTAGGGGAAAGCTCTCCTCTCAGAGAGACTAGGTGGTTTATGGTTTTGCTTTCTCTATAAAAATTGTGATTGTTTTGATCGGAACAAAAAAAAATATCATTTTATAAAGCACCGATACCCTTCGAAGATAACATTCATTTTCTTAAAGACACAACCCACTCGGCAAGGGTCGTCCATAGTACGTCGCATTTGGTCGTGACGTTGAGAGGACGACCTACTTTGGGCCCGTATGAAAGTTTTCCGGACGTCCTTTTACGTCCCGGCGTCCACCGAACGTAATACTTACGTCCGTTTCGGACGCGACGTCCATGCAACGCCTTTTCTACGTCCGCGACGAATAAGGACGTCCGGAAAACTTTCATACAGCCCCAAAGTAAGGCGTCCGCTCAACGTCCGTGGACGTCTTGCCGAGTGGGAAGTAAACACTTCATATTTTCTGATAACATAATGCTGTCAGGGGTATGAACAGTTCAGTCAATTAACGATTCTTTCTTAATAACTCTTATCAATTCCTAAGGTTGCGTTCAAATTGATTAAACCCAGCTTCAAACCATTTAAAGTATTCGCTGTGACAATACCAACATCAAAGTTGGTTTGAAGGCCCTTCCAACTTGGTTTCAAACCGCCCTAAAACTTACCTTCAAATCACCTTAGAAACCAAACGCACCTAACAAAATCCCGTTGACGCTAGACGGTTTGATGGTGAAATGATAGAATAAAATTGTTATTGTCGCTCTAGCCCTTAAGTGGTTTGAAGAATTCTTTGAAGCTGGGTTTGAATGTTGTTTTGATCAATTTAAACGCCCCCAAGTGGCACCAACCTGTTGGCACTGTAGACCATGAACCAAATGCTCTGACTAGTATCCAGCAATTTCTCAAATCTCGAAATGAACCGCGCTTGGCACTGATATGCACGAATAGAGTTTACACCGGATAGAGTCTCGCTGAAGAAATTGTAGACTGGTGAGCGACGCACAGAGTCTATGCGTTTGAGTTGGCGTGATGTATGCGCATAGGCTCTCTGTGTGTGAAGGGAAAAAGGGATATGGAACAATATTTGAAGACTCTATAAAGTCTATGCACATGATTTAAAGTCCATTTTTCTACAATCCCGACCCCGATTTTCACAATTATTATAAACAGATGAATCGACCCCTGCATCTGTCTAATACCTTCCGTCCTAAATTATTTATTTTTGAGCATGTACATGTACAATGATAAAAATGTTAACAATCGACAAGTTGAACTTATAAAACTAATTACGATTTGCATCGTTAGTGGAAAGGTTAATGTAACTGAATAAAAGTAAGATTAAACTTAACAAACAAAAAACTGTTAAAACTAGATTCATACTTTTAAGTACTACATACATTTATTTACCTGAAATAAGGTGAATACTGCTACAATTGGAATGAAGAGAAGGCCGAGAACAGGCACACTGTAAACGATGACAAAGATGGTGGCGATCAAGGGAGCACCAAATATTAAAGTCTCTCTCAAAAAGGCAGGTAATTTGTTGTCTAAGTAGTCTATGTCCTTGGAAAATCTACAAGGAAAGATTTTATTAAATAAATTAAATTAATTAATTAATTAATTAATTAAATGTTTCTTATTGATCAATGTTTCTAAGCAAAGTTTTATAAATCAAAACTAATCGTAAAAATATACAGACTTATCATTAAGCATTTACGCACATTTATAGTCTTGCAAACTCTTATATTTTGAGCGAAATCATAATATCAAATACTCGAAAAGAAGAAAAGTTTACACTCGTGGTCGAAGCTGCAATTGGAATAGGGGTTGGATGAAGGGCACCCCACGACCATATTTTTAAAAACTGCTTATTTGAGCATAAAATCACTTGTAACATTGAAATATGCAATAAATAATCACATTTAGAAAAATAGTTTTTACAAAAAGGTGTTCCTATTGTTGTAGCTAGCTGAGCTCACTGCGCTCATCTAGCTGGTTAGAATCATAAGAGGAACACCTTTCATGAAAAATGAAAATTGTAATTCTGGTATATATGACAGATTTCTAGTTGTACTTTATTTTATTTAGCCCGGATATATATTTGTGAATGAAATTAAACCCTGTATTGACGAACGAATTGATAAAAATCGACAAAAATCTAAAAGGTGTTCCTTAAATTCTTGTAGCTAGTAGGCCATTTTTGAAAGTTTGTAGCTAGATGAAATTTGAAAAGGAACACCTTTTTTGAGGAACACCTCGTGGGGTGCTCTTCGTTGGATGAGAAGGTAAGCCAAAGAATATTAAAAAGGTGATAAGTCCCTTACCGATTGATAATCCTGCCCAGGGGCGTTGTATCGAAGAAGCTCATTGGACTGCGCAAAACATTATGCAGCAGCCTGTCGTGGAGAGTGCGCGCTGCTTGCACCGCTCCAAACGCCATAAATACTGTAAACGCACCCGCACCTAGCACTACAGAAGTAGTGGAGAAAAGACAGTTCTGTAGCAAATGTCATTATATATGGCGAAACATTGTGCATCAAGTGGTCATGGAGAGTCCGCGCTGCTTGCACCGCCCCGAAAACCATGAACACAGTAAACGCACCTGCACCCAACACTGTGAAAGTAGTAAAAAAAAGGCAGTTATGTAACAATTGGTATAACAAAAGTGAAACAGTGTGCAGTGCAGCAAGCGGTCATAGCTGGTGTTCGCTGCTTGAACCGCCTCGAAAGCCTTGAACACCGTAAATGCACACTACGAAAGTAGTGAAGAAAAAAAGTTCAGTAGCAATCGGTATTGCATATAGCAAAACATTATGCAGCAAACGGTCATGGATAGTACATGCCGCTTACACAGCCCCGAAAGCTATGAACACCGTAAAAGCACCCGCACCTATCACTACAAAAAGTAGTGAAGAAGAGACAGTTATGTAACAATTGGTATGATATATCGCGAAACACTATTATCTGTTAAAAGCCCCTCACAATAGGCTTTTTAAACTTGTACTTAAAGTTACATTTTAGATGTGATGATGTAGAATAGAATGCATCTTATCGAAAATTTCTCTCGATTTAGTTATATATTTTCTTCGAAATAAAGCTTTTCACGATGGTTGCATTATTCTATCCTTGGCACATATGCCCGAAAATTATGGTTTTAACTAACATTTTCGTTTTTATGACTTATTGTACCTCAACCAACCTTGTCCCACTGTCAGCGCCGCATACACCCCAAGCCGCAAATACACCTGACTCCTTGATCCACCAACACCATCATTTGCCTCCACCTCCATTTCCATCCCCACAGTTCCATTTTCCGCCACCACTGTGGCAACACTGGCGTCATCCGTCCAGGCACTTAGCCAGATATTGGCTGAGGCCTGGAATGCTGCAAAGATGGCCACGCCCCCTATGACGCAAAGTGAGAAAATGGCGGACGCCGCGTTGACGTACCAACGAAGGACGGAGAACTTCACCTGAAACATGTTTAAGTCAACATCGAAAAGGAGGTAAGAAATCAATTTCAAAGACAATATTCCTTAGAATATGTGAGCACTGTATATATAAAGGAGATGTACTCTATCATATCACATATTTGGATCACGTGTAAATATCGTTGTGGTTGCGTTTTATGAGACAAATACGGCTTATAAGACCCCTATTAGTGAATAATTACAAATAAGACAAACAATTGATGTAAAATTATGGTTACTGAAATAGTTACTGTGAATATGGGTAAGCAGGTGTCAAACCCCTAATCTTATCCCAAACGACAAGGGTCGTCCGTGCCAAGTTGCGTTTTGACTTGATGTCTAAAGGACGTTTTTTTTTCAAAGATGTCCAGGTTTCCATTGAAGTCCCGACGTCGGACGAATGATTTTACGTCTATGTACATCAAGAAAACGTTCACAATAGTAAAAATCAAACGTCCTCTTGACGTCTTGCCGAGTAGGATAATGCCTATACCCGCTAAAGATAATATAATAAAAACACTTTTCAATCGAATTCCCATTTCCAGTCAACCCACTTACAGTTCCTTCCTCTAGATATTCTTCTGTCACCAAAGCTTCTTTGCGTTTCGACTCCTTTTCTGATTTTGCGCTTTGCACACTGGTTTGAGATTTGAGTGTGCGAAGACGTTTACGATTCACCAGTTTGCTACTACTGAGTGGTTCAGTGGAGACAGTATCGTTATCTGCGATTGAGTCATCTGAAGAATCTGCAAGCAGAGTATGGTATGTTATTATTAAAATGAATTTAAGAGTCTTGTCAGAACATAATAGACAAGCTTCATTTTAGCATTTTTAACTTTATCATTGATTCGAATACGTGTTATAATATTGAATAGTAAAGTAATTGCCACATAGGTAGAATCCACAATTAATATCCAGTTAATATCTACGTCTTGTCTTTAATTTACAGGCTATAACCTTTGTTGTGCTATATCTAATTTACATTATTGAAATATTTTCAATAGATAACGAGCTTTTAACTATAAATAAATAAAAAAATAGTGTTGTATTTTATCAGAAATAATGTTGTACTTTGGTCCTTATCTTGGTGATGATTGCGCAAAAACTCGGCAAAGGATCCGTCCAGTTGCAACAATTCAGAATAAGATCCACTTGATTTGATTTTTCCTTGATCCAACACCACTATTTCATCAGTGTGCTTTAGATATTGGACTTGATTTGTCACGAATACTCTGGTCTAAAAATATAATCGATGGGGTATCAGTTGGTTATTTGTTGATATATCATTATGGACGGTTAAATCAGTGGCAAGTTTCGAATTCTTTTATTTGAATTGTCATTTAAAGCGAATGTGATGGCGCACGAAATGTTGATATAATATTTGGGTGGTGATGGCTTTTGATTGTTTGCAAACACGTAAAAAAATGTTTTTGGGAAAGACGCTCCCGGTTTGTCGATGATGGGGGCTCTTTTCAAAAAGGTTATTCGTGTAATGCTGCAGCCACCGGCTAGAAGAATGTCCGACGCAGGTTGTAAACATATAGTAAACAGATTAAGCAGGATTTACTGATTTCGCATCATGAAAATTTCGCTTTGTTTTATAAAAAATAACATAGAACTCTTTAATATAGTAAATAAATCACTTACCTTATTTTTCAGAATTCCCTCATTTCCGATCACGTGGTCAAATATATGTTTGCCCACGTGCGCGTCGACGGCCGACAGCGGGTCGTCGAAGAAATAGATGTCGGCATCTTGGTAGATAGCGCGGGCCAAGGAAACACGCTGCTTCTGGCCTCCAGAAAGGTTGATACCCTGAAATATATGTATGTTATTGTTCTTGCAATTTATTATCTATATAAAGAGGTTTGTGCGAAACGGTGTCGAATGCATAAACTCTTACAGCGCGCAAGCTCGAGAGGAGTTCCGAGACAGTGACAGAGAGAGAGAGAGAGCGAGAGGGAGAGAGAGAGAGAAAGAGAGAGAGAAGGAGGGAGAGAGAGAGGGAGAGAGAGAGGGAGAGGGTCGTCGAAGAAATAGATGTTGGCATCCTGATAGATGGCGCGAGCCAATGAAACACACTGCTTCTGGCCTCCCGATAAATTGATACCATCTAATGTAAAAGAAAATAAATGGATTGAGTCGAGCAAATTAACTTAGGCAACTGCTTAAGCACTGAGAGG
>LQRL01137919.1:7663-19218 GCA_001703475.1 Hydroides elegans | reverse complement strand
GTGATATACCGCGTGTTAACAGGGAAAATCATGCATGAGGTTAAGCATTCACAATTTCACATATACACACATTCATGAAATGACACATTCGCTTACTTGAGTTCCCTATTAATTTATTTGTTTAATTAGAATAAAAATGGAAGCAAAAAATGCCCGCCAGGGACTCCAATTTAGGCGGGATTCAAACGATTGTGGCGGGTGGTGCCCGCCCGGGTCTTATTTTTAGGCGGGATTCATTTTTTTCAGGCGGGAATCCCGCCAAAACGCCGGGTAGGCAAAGCCCTGTAACATGATGGAATTATTTTGTCCTCTATTTTCTTTGAAGCGCGAGCCGTTCATTAATAGTCATTAAAGAACGATATACAGTATTCAATATGCAAATGAGGAGATGCTAATAAGCGTGACTCATTTTGAGAGAATACTGCAGTACAGTTCCCTCATATTTGCTCCACACAAGTATTCAAACAAAACGTCACAAAAAGTTATTATCGTGACTAATTGTTCGGAATCTTTTATATAGTTCGAATGTTAATGTATTCATGCACTTCTTTCAATTGTTATAATAGCGATAAAACACTCCTGTTCGTTTGTATAGCTGATTTACAGCTTAGAAGAAACTATTACAAAACTCACGCCATCGGCGTTCGTTTTTTAATAGTTTCTTCTCCGCTCTAAATCAGCCATACAAACTCACAATCGTGTTTTATCCCTATATTTAAAAATATAAATATATTATCTTAAAGCTTGTTTTGTGTTTTTTATAGGCAACAAAAGCTCAAAAGGAATTATCTTTTGGGTAATAATTTATTTGTAATGATGGCTTGATTGGCGTTTGCAGATAAGCAAAATACGATGCGAGATGTCTTTCCTTTGCTACCATTGATTTATTTTGTTAAGAACAAATAAACATGAAATTTATACTATTTGATGGTTCATATTTTATTATTTGAAGCTTTTCGCCTTGAAATATGAACACAGTTTTGTAATATAAAGTAATATGATCGTAATTGAATCGTACAAAATAATTGAATAATTGAAAATACATCACATAAAATTCATAAATGCATAATACTGGTAAAAAGAACTATAAATATATGACATTGAATGTAAATAACATATTCATTTAAACTTAAAACTGATAGATGATTTTCTCACGAATATTTGAGTCCATGCGAATAAACAATACGGTGTTTATATTTTATTTGACCATTTGTCTTGTCCATTAATACCGATGGGTCAGATATGGCCATGTCCTCAACATGTAGTGCCCGACATTATGATTCAATGCATTTGCTTCTTTTTGGCTTCTAAAATTTGTTGATGTCTCAGTATTGTCTTTGATACACGCTCAAGTGTTTTCGCTGCAGTATCCATCAATGTAAATGCTCTTCTTATTGGAACGGCGACGTCTACTTTGGTCGAAGTTTGAAGTAAAATCTGAAAACATCACATTTAGTTTTAAAATATATGACAAAGAGATTTAAACTCATTTACGATCATTTCGCTTATATATGCTTAGTTATTAACATTTGCTGAGGTTTAATTTTTGACGAATGCTTTCTGTAATGTAAAATATACATTGTGATACCCCTGATTTCATATATTTTTAGATGTATGTATATTGTTTTCTAGTCTATATGTTTTGAATTGTTATTATAAGTGCATAGTATTTAACCTACTAGATCTATAGCTTTCACGATCACAATCGCATCTGAGATTTTCTTGAAATGTTTTGAAGCAGATTTCTTTGGACAAATAGCGATGGATGCAAGACTGTACTCCAAGATGTGAAACGCCTTCAATTAAAATACATAGTTTGAAATTATAACGCATGGATTTAAGAGTAGTAAAAAACGATTGTCAAATTAGTGTCTAAATGAATTGAATTTTGAGATTATAATGATGAATGAAGTATCAACTAAATAGTATTCAAACACAATACCAATTTTACAGTAAGATAAGATTTTTTAATCTCCAAATTCCACTGAGCTCATGTCTATTAAGATTATGTGTTTTGAAAAATAGGATAGCACCTTAATAGATAAAAATTTACCTGATACATGAATGCTTGTAATTCCTCCAACATTGTCAGCTCATTGCTGTAATACTGCTTAATATATGAGTCTACTGGGCCTACGATGTTATCTGATGATCGTCTCTTTTTCATAATAAGGCGTTGAAATATTTTAAGGTAGACATCCCGCGTACAACTTGTGCGGGAATCACGAAATTGAAGGGCCAATGAGTGTATGTAGTCGTTTATATTTAATTGATCATCCAAGTCGTGCAACGTGATTGACTAGAAAAGAAATGGGATAAAGATACATATTAATTGCATCTTATGAAATATATATTAAAATTCTTGTCAATAATGCAATGAAAAGTGTCTTGGCTTTAAATAATTCAAAATATGGCACCTTATTTATTAATGTATTAAGTCCTATATGCATCTTGGTAATATGTTAGGCGTTTAGCGATAAAGAACGATAAACCAGTCAACCGATTCGCACTCCTGTGATATTATTATTAGTAAAGTAAGTTTTCAAAAATAATTACCGTTTCTTGGACCTTCTTCGCACACGTGAGTCCATTGCTCACATGTTGGGCCCACGGGGTGAGACATTCCCAGCAAAAGCTACAGCCACATCGACACATCATATGTGAACACCCGCCATTCTTGTTGATTGGTTCCTTACATGATGGACACTTTTTCACGTTGACAAAAGCGATGTCTTTCGAAAGTGTTTGACTCCCTGAAAAAAAATAAGATATTTGTTTTGGACAAATGTTTATGCTTTAAAGAGATGTTTCATAGTGTATGGCGCTAGTTTTCTGGTGTATTTGTGTACAAAATATGCATTTTGTACATGGTGATCTAATAAGTGTACTGTTTAAACTTATCTACTGTCATTATAGTTCTTACTTTTCTTTCGGACATATTGCTGATAAACAATAAATGCATCACAAGACGCCGGCCAGTGAGGTTCCTTCTTACAGTCAAAGCACCATTGTGCTTTGCACGTGCACACCACGCAAATACTATGCTCATCCGGATCTATTGAAAGAAAATATTACAATTATGATATGATTTTATCACAATTTAGGAACTATATAAGTATCATCGATGTAACGAAACAGTTTCCTCAGTTAAGTCGAATCGCTTCTGTAGACATATTGAAGAGTAATGAAAGCTATCGTGAATGACTTCAAGAATTTACATTTTTTGGCAAGCAAAGCACGAAATTAGAAATGCCAGACAATTTAAAGATTACTATTCATGCTGCTGATACTTTAATAAAACGATGCCAAACTAATGATGCTGTTCAACTATAAAATACAACCATATTTGGTCGTGCAATTATGCAGTAAAACTTAAATAATTAAATATCATTCATTAATTTAAATCATTTACTTTTCCCAGCGACCAATGCCTGTGCGATTTTGCCACATCGACTATTTGGACACCATTGCCATTCCGACCCTCTGTCGATTCGTGCATCTACGGCCATTCTGGTGTGTTTTTCGTAGACAGTATGAGACGCAATTGATAGAAGGGATACTTGGTCCAAAACGGATTTGCATTTGTAGCCCTGAAAGAAATTAACATATAAATAGACTCTTAAGTTTAGAAGGATATCAGAATATATATAATCGATGTCGTTACCGTACGAGTAAAACAAATCGCATTTGCTCCCATGTGAGACCACATTACAAACCGAGTATTGAGAAAATATATTTATTCAAATTAACCAAGTCACATTTCTTTCGCAATCGAATAAATGGTTTACAAATTCCAAATTTTATGGACCCAATATTCGGCGACTCGTTTAATGTACAACACCAAATGTTAACTTTATCTGTAATTTAATGACTTGTAAACATGTGAAACTTACCGGACATTGCAATTTTGTATCCCCTGCCAAAATTCTGTGAAGAATATGGTATCGCCAGCATTCCATACAAAACCAGTGATTGCAGTTCATCAAGGCTAGTCCATCAAGAACCTCGGTATTGCGTAATTGCAATTGGCCAAAGCACACATCACATTGTTTTCCGAGTTTTCTTTGAATGGATTCTAAGCATCGATGGCCATGAAAATACTGAAAATTGCAACATGCCTAACATGATAATTGTTTCAATATATGATCTTCTAATTGGACTGAAAATTTTACGAAGTTTAACCGAAAAACACAAATAGAAAACATAGATTTACAGGTTCAATTAAGAATATACTCTAAGAATATCATATATGCTGTATTTTTTTTTTATATTTAGTAATTTACATACCCTATGAGAATGAAGTTGATCTTTGACAATATTTCGTGCCTGTTCCTTATCATACACGTTGGTCTTCCAATCACACATTTTTCGAATCATCAAAAATTTGTCTCGATGCATTTTATTTGATGTTTTATGTATATTTCTCATGTCGGCTCCAGTCTTAGTATTGATATTTGGAATGTCATTATTTCCTAGTTGCAGAGAAATTGTTCGTATAAGATGATCAGTACATGTAACTTCCTCCCTTGTTCCAGAAAGTATTTTGTCTATGATGTATCTTATGTGACTTGAAATGTTGCCTTCTATACGCAACCTGAAAGCAATTGATTATGGCATGAGATGTGATGAGAAAAAGATAATACTAAAATATATTTAGAGATACAAATATATCTTTTAGCTAGCACACTCATGTAATTGATATCAAGTAATTGATATCTAAAGACTCCTGAATTATAACTATATTATGTACAGATATAACTAATGTACACTAGCACAAATCAAATAGACTCTACCTTAGCTTTTGGATTGACACGAAATTTGAGTCTTCCGTTGAATCTAAAGCATTCTCCATACCGACAACTTCGAATAAAACTCGACATGTCTCTTTTCGATGGTTACTTCTACTTTCCAGGGATATGAAAAACTTTCGTGGAAGACACAATCCTTCTTTGTATGCATCTCCGAAATGATGAGTTAAATATTTCGGGGTGATACTGTCTGATGTAAAGTTGACCATGTGACAGTTAGATAAATCTTCCATTTGTGTCAAATAATAATTCCTCAGTCGTTTTTCTTCATTTGCCGCTTGTTTCGTTTTAGGTTTCCTTCTTCGTTTACCATCGTCATTGAAGTTTTTCTTTTCAAAATTGTCATTCTCGCTATCAGCGCGGTCCTCATATATAGTTCCATTCTTCTTTATGGGAGATCCTGATAGCGGGTTAATATAAACCTCATCGATATGCCTCTTTACATCTTTATTGTCTTGTTTATCGGTTTTGATAACCTTTTGCTTTCTCTGTGATAGATTGTTCACTGTTTTATCAGTTAATGACTCGAACCATTCTGCAAGAACCGGACTTTTTCTATCTAGCACTGGGTTTGCAGATGTGTCTTCCATATCCAAGTCATTTTCCATGGAATCAGCAACAAAGTCGCAATCATACATATCGTCTATATCATTGGACACTTCCCATAATTTGTGGTACACCTTTTGATTGAACATGTTCTTCCTGGCATCCCATTCTTGCCGCATGCCTTTGAACTTTTTCAAACCTATGAAAGACAAACATAGAATCTATATTTTAGAATCTACATTTTGGTTTCTCTACAAACACGTGTTGGCAGGATCAATCGAAGTTAGGTGTCGTTATAAAATATAAATTTATATTCTTATACTTTAATTTATATAGTATATTTATATTTATATAGCACATTACCGGTAATCATTTTATCTAAAGTAGCTTAAGCGACTTATAAATGCCGATACTTATATGTATTTAATTTCTATGGGATAGAAAACAAAAAAAAACACAAAACCTTTTAGCCTCGTGAGTTTGATGTCCAAGAGACATTGGAAATATATAAATAGAACTATCAGCTTAGCGGATTTCTCGATGAGTGTTTAACCCCGTAGTCTTTTTAGAAAAAAAAAGTGGTTCCAACCGTTAACAGTTAGAACAACTTTTTTAGGTTAACAACCGGATTACTCTTTATTCATACAGAGCGTTCTTTTTAAATCAGGTTAACTCAACTCTAACGGGGTATAGACCTGTCAACCTGTAATGGCACGACACGTATAATCATTTACACCAAAACATAAATTATGGCCAAGCATTATGAAATATGGTCATGCTATACGTTTTGGTGCAAATAAATTAGCTTATCGTGCTGTGTTTATGACAAATAAACAGTGGTTCAAAAACTGGTTGCGATTTAAGGTGGCTCATTCACTGGTCGACAGGTCTATGTACTAGAAAACCTACCTTTTGAGCCATGTGGTTTCAATGTCCAACCGATGCCAGTCTGACGAGCCCATTTACCGACGCCGTGTGATTTGTGCGAATTATAAGGCTTTTCCTCAATCACTTCATAGCGTACTTCAGGCAGACTTTCTAGTGGCTGTGTCCTAAGAAATAATAAAGTTTGTGTATTTGTAATGAAAATTATGTTATGGACAGGCAGACTTTGAATTTTCTAGTGGTGTCCTTAGGAATAGTTAGGTTTGTAAATTTGAACTTGCAGTTGTGAAAGGGAAATAGGCTTATGGATACACAGGAGACGCTTTTAATCGTTCAAATCATCGAAAGATTTGCTTCAAAATGTTTCGTATCATTGGTAGATTAAAAATTTTATTCATTACATTGTATTGAGCAAGATGTTTATGGTTGAAAAGAAAAATAAAAGCGATTATGATCAAGTTTTAACTAATGCCAGCAAAGGTTTCAATTTATATGCTAAATAGCTAACTCTATAGGTATGATTGATTTATGTCTGATAACTAATCCTATATGGTTGTTTATGTCTGATGGGTCATTCACATATCTGGTTAACCTAATTGAAGGGCTTCGAGTAACAATGTGCAAAACCTCGAAGGATTAAATATGTATAGTCCTAAAAGACTACAAAATCGTTGCAATCATAGCTATATTTTTACACATTCTTGCACGGAGCATCTTGGCAACTATCTCACTTTGACTTACTCTGTGTCGGCCGGTGTTGCATGCCTTTTCCTAGGTATGACCATTTGATCCTTTCGTTGAATACCACGAAAATGCTGATTGTGGCCGGATCGATGCCGAGACGATTTTTGCTGTGAATTTTGCGATTCTTGCGAATTTCGCGGCGATTTTTGTAATTTGCGCGATGATTTTTCCTGCGATTTTTCTGCTTCCATTCCCCGTATGAGCCGCTCCTCGCCATTTTTCCTGATATCGTTCCAATTCGCAGACGATTTCGCTGACGTCACATGACCAATTCGGTTGTCATGGTAATCTGTGACGCGCCTTGGGCCATACATGTTGCCGAAAGAGGTTTGGCAGCCCTCGGTAAAGGCTTGGCGTTCCACAAGAGAGAGCATGTGTTTTGGAAGGTTTTGGTCATCGGAACCCCCCGGTGAGGTGTTGGTCGAATGAAGATGATGGATTTCTTGTGCCACTTGAGATGGGATCTGCCAGCTGTAAAGATATAATATCATGGCTATTTTGTGCATTCGTAAACTTGAATAATTGATGCTGCATATTATAGAATGTATTCATATATTGTGTCAAAAGAGGATCGAATGCCTTTGGTAAAGACTTGCATTTCAACTGAATATAAATCTAAATGGTTTTTATGTGGATACGGAATAACTTGAAGAATTTAAGCTTTATATAGAAGTGAAAAATAAATATCACAGCGAAATGCAAGCATGATATATATACATATATATATATATTGGTATATTTGTTTGTGGAACCGATGTGTTCGTTATTAACGAGGTTCTACTGTATATAAGATATAAAATGAATCATTAAAATGCAACCTACCGTTTTCGCTTATTGAGCGAGTAGATCATACTGTCATCATCGACATGAATGGGATATCTCCATCTGGTGCTCCTATCAGGAATGTCCTTTCTATGTTGATACAAGCCTTCCACCAGCCCTCCGTCTCCAATGCGATTCGAAACGGATTGATGAATTTGCTCGTGTATTTTGTCGCAGTCGGCTTGTTTTATGTCGATATTGGATAGTTTGTTTCGAATGTACTTCACAATGAAGCCATATTTACGACTTCTGAAAAAAGTCAATTGTTAATTGATAATTTAATAAATTAAACGCATTTTAAGGTAGCGTTATATTTTATCTACTTGCCGGTATCAACATTGCATAAGTCTCTCTAGTTGGATAAAATTTGCAATAAAGTTTATTATCCCCCATGAAACGGAGGGATATGGGGTTGAGCTTGTCTGTCCGTCTGTCTGTCTGTCTGTCTGTCTGTCTGTCTGTCCGTCCCCCTTGACATGGTGTAGTTTGTGCACGCGAGTTTGGTATGAAGGAATAACGCTAGAGCTTTTAAATTTACTACACGTTTAAACCAATGTCTGAAGTTGTGCCTCGTCAAGTTTTCATCTCGATCGATTGAACATTGTCGATTCTTGAGCACTTTAAAAATTGTCGATTTCATTCTTTGTTTTGCAGATGCCAAGCACTTTGTGCACGCGAGTTTGGTATGAAGGAGTTGAGCTAGAGCTTTTAATTTTTATACACGTATAAACCAATGTCTGAAGTTGTGCCTCGTCAAGGTTTCATCTCGATCGATTGAAAATTGTCGATTCTGGAGCACTTTAAAAATTGCCGATATTTTTCTTTGTTGTTCAAATGCCAATCACTTTGTGCACGCGAGTTTTGTATGAAGGAATGAAGCTAAAGTCTTTAATTTTTTATACGTATTAACCGATGTCTAAAGTTGTGCCTCGTCAAGGTTTCATCTCGATCGGTTGAATATTGTCGATTCAGGAGCCTTTGAAAAATGGTGAATATTTCATATTCAGTTGAGGAGATGTGGGTGATAATATAAGATATTATCTTTTAGATATGTGTGTATAAGGAACAAAGTCACTCTATAGCCTGACTTTGCGAGTTGCGAAGCAAGAAATTAATTTCATCAAAGTTTCATGTCGATCCGTCAAAGTTTCATGTCGTAGAAGTTATGGCCGTCTGAACATATAGCATATATAATGATTGTGCATGTACCGTGATGTTGTGAGGACTACGTTGTGGGGACGAATATTTAATAAAACAGTGTGATGACAACATTATTAGAATGACATTGTCAGAAAGACGTTGTAAGAATGTAAGAAAGGCGTTGCTAAAAAGACGTGAGAAAGACGTTGTGGGAAAGATGTTGTGAGAAAGTCGTTGTGAGAAAGACGTTGTAAGAAAGACGTTGGGAGAAAGACGTTATGAGATAGACGGCATAAGTAAGACGGTGTGAGAAAAATATTGGAAGAAAGACATTGTAGGAAAGACATTATGAGAAAGATGTTAATAGAAAGACGTTGTGAGAAAGACGTTGTGGGATAGACGTTGTGAGAAAGTCGTTGTGAGAAAGACACTGCAAGAAAGACATTGCGAGAAAGACGTTGTTAGATAGACGTTGTGTGATATGTTGTGAGAAAGTTTTTTTTTAAAGAAGACGTTGTGAGAAAGAGGTTGTGGGTAAGACGTTGTAACATAGACGTTGAGATAAAGTCGTAATAAGAAAGACGTTGTGTATAAGACGTTTTTAATAAGATGTTGTGAGAAAAGACGTTGTGAGAAAGACATTGCAAGAACTACGTTGTGGGAAAGACGTTGTGAGAAAGTCGTTGTGAGAAAGTCGTTGTGAGAAAGTTGTTGTGAGAAAGACTTTCCTGGAAAGGCGTTGTGAGGAAGTCGTTATGAGAAAGACGTTGTAAGAAATACATTGTGAGAAAATCGTTGTGAGAAAGACGTTGTGATAAAGATGTTGTGGGAAAGACGTTATGGGAAAGACGGTGCGGTAAATACGTTGTGAGAAAGACGTTGTAAGAAAGACGTTGTGAGAGAGACGCTGTAAGATAGACGTTGAGATAAAGTCGTTGTGAGAAAAACGTGGAAAAACGTTGTACGAAAGACGTTGCAAGAACTTAGTTGTGGCGTTTAGAAGAAGTAGTTGTGATAAAGACCTTTTGGGATAGACATTTCGAGTCGTTATGAGTCGTTATGAGAAAGACGTTGTAAGAAAGATATTGTGAGAAAGACGTTGTAAGATAGACGTTGTAAGAAACAATGTGTGAAGGACAAAAATATATCACTTTCAATTTAAAATTGACATATAGTATCAATAAAGAAAATATATTGCATAGGCTTGGGGTTTCGCATCTCTAAAGCTATGCTTTTCCAATGCTGACCATGCTAAATCAAATACTTATTGACAGTTCACGGGGGATCGAAGGCCTTTAGCCTCTAGTTTTAGTGATTAGCTTGATACAAGTTAATGGCACACTTTTCTAACTATTTACAAATTATGAGGGGGCGGCCAAGCACTTGCGGAATATTTGGAATAGTTTCAAATTTCAAAATTCAAAATAAAGCAGATCAAGCGCTTTAGAATTGTTAATGTTTTCTTTGAATAACGTTTCGGTTGCAGAAAAATCGGCAAAGCACTGCCCGCACTAGAACGTATTAAAGGTTTTCGAATAATTTTCAACTGTAACGAAATTTCTCTTTATAAAATAGTCTTATAAAATCAATTTCGTATATGTCGTTAATTTTAGGAAATTCTAAATACCTTGGGTTATAATAGCCGAATTTGAGGTTGTTTCCACTATTTATTCCGAGTTTTGTTTTCTTCTTCATTTTAAAGTCTATGCGTAAACAACTGAAATAAATAGCAGATATTTTATTATAATGTTGATTTCCGCTCCTGTTACACGGGAACCTCTTCTCTTATTTAATCTCTCCTAGCATTTTTTATGTTATCTGGGTCTTACCCAATTAAAATCGTTTTATTACAATTTTTTATTTAATATATATTTTACTTATTTAATGTTTTTGTAATGCATGTACATGTATATATTTATTTATTGGATCAATCATGAAACAGTGTTTTTTTTTAATAAAAACTTACGTTATGCTGTAGAAATATCCCAAATTATTCCAAATTATAGCCGTTAATGTCAACTAAGGGTCTGCAAGTATCATTTATATCCATAAACTGCTGATCATTGCACAACAACAAGAACCATGTGCTTTTGTTATGATTTCACTTGTCAATGCAATAATGATGGGAATGCCCTATACGTCATGTATCTATTTTTAGCACTAAAGAACGTATTGATTCGATAAGGACTATGTTGGCAAAGACACAGCGAAAAGGCTGTGTAAAAAAGGCCCAAAGTGGGTTATTTTATGCATTTCTATGTTATTTGGGTCAAGCAAATTAGGTAAATGCGTTTATAATGAATCTATAATGCTTATTTTGCAAATTGTTTGTTGACCACAGTTCCTTTGGGTAAATTTACGAGAAAGAGGTTTTTGTAATGATATCCAGATATAAATGTATTTTATATTCCGCATTTTTAAGTTATTTTCTTTCAAATAAGTTATTCATGGCAAGTATTTATTAATTATCCCCCGTGAAACGGAGGGATATGGGGTTGAGCGTGTCCGTCTGTCTGTCTGTCCGTCCGTCTGTCCGTCCGTCCGTCCCCCTCGACATAGGGTAGTTTGTGCACGCGAGTTGGGTATGAAGGAGTTGAGCTAGAGCCTTTG
>LQRL01137908.1:34097-48672 GCA_001703475.1 Hydroides elegans | reverse complement strand
TAATCAATGAAACAAATTGTTGGGTCTAAAATGATTGAAATCAATAACAATACAGTGATTCACTTTAAATTCGTCATTGTCCATGAAAACTGTGTTTAATAAGTGATATCGGAATTTTAAAAAGGACCAACTGCGCTATATGTATATATTAAAAAGAGTGTGATACAGCTTTACAGTATAATTAAACAATAATTTAATATAAAGGAGAGTTTGATTTGTTCTTTTGTCACAATTGTGTGGACCTGAAAATATAATAGACAATAGTAATCAAACTGACTAACGCATTCACCTAATCGCAATTCACAAACAACTTTGGACTGAAATAGAAAAGGACGAACAGTGAATAACGTAATATCTATCTTAAGTAAGATATGCACCCCCTAATATAATAGCAAGTTTCTGAATGACGAATTGTGTAGGTGAGAATAACACAAAAACCTAACTTCCGTGGCATACCACATGCGTATTTGCACTACACAAGGGGGTTGTATTTCACAGTGCATGAACATTGGTTGTAGATATTAGTTTTCGATTATTATAAAAAATATGCGCCTTGAAACGGCTAACATGGATTTCTATGTTTGGATATTTGTGATAGTATCATCTGGATTATTAAATTTTACAGGTAAGATCTTCGTTTACAATGAAAATGTATGTATTATACACATGCTCTACAAATAATCTTTCAAGTGGTTATAGGGTGTAGGTGCAATTTATGTTTTTTTTAAAATTCTCAAGCGTATCTATTGCGAAAAAATTATAACATACAATTGGTATTTGGAGATGTTTATGATACAAACGTATACCAAATTACTACAAAATGACTCATATGAACCCTTTTATTAATGAACTCATATGAACACGTTTATTAATCAACTTAGAAAGGGACGTTCTTACTACGTCGCGTTCGAACGTGATATCAAAATAACGTAATGGTTGTGTTCGATTATCCGGAAATCTTATATGGCAACAAAATGAAAAAAAAAGTTCTAGAGACAACAGACAACGTAGGGGTAATACCATTGTATGTTTTTTTATTTGTTTTCATTTCGCATGATTTATGTCATCATACCCTCAGGATCACTGGATGTATTAGGCATATGAGTGGGAGAATTATATAATCTGCTTAATATATCTAAAAATCTAAAAATCTAAAGCTGATCGGTAGCCGTTTTATATTTAATAGTAAAGCCTTATCTTCTTCAAAATTATTATTTTGAAAAATTATATTAAATTATGGCACATTCGCTTTGTTATGTGGTTGGAGGGTCATTGGTACTTAAACTGATTATAGAAATGCAACGCATGACATATTTTCTTTACAAATATATAAAAGTCGTGTTCGTTCATCGAATTACAAACAGAATACATCAAATAATTGAGCCTATCACGTTTTTGCAACGAACATTTAAACTTAAACAGTTAATTTTTACATTTCCAATTTATTTGCAAATGACAAAATAATTATCACAATTTCATGTTTTTTTCTTCCAACAAATAAACTACCTTTTATGCATTTAAAATACCGGTCTCATTTCTGTATCATGATGGGGTTAGAACGAAAAGTTGACGTTATCCATTATCCTGTGGGGTCCCGTAATAGCCTAAAACGTCACTTGTAACGAAATATTAATTTAACCCCCTCTACTTTTTAACTTCGTAAAAAGGCGACCTTGAAATTTACCCCAAAAGAGAACAGACAAAAGGAGACATGATTTGAAAGGAAAGCATACAATTAGAATTGATCACAGGAGGCACAACCCACAAATTATCATCGGAATTTCACCCTAGGATGTTAAATGCTAAATTTGTAAACTTTATTTTGTTGCGAAAATGGAAACATTTACAATATTTGTCCCAACCCAAACCTTCCATATACAATATTCGAATCTCGATAGATAGAAGTTGATATTTGTTAGAAGCTGTTGTAATAGTTCATATTTCAATCGTGACATATTATGCCAGTTTGCATGTCTCATGCAAAAACATGCTTGATTGAGTAAACTCCTTCATGCATTACCCCGGATATTTCAAAAGAATCAGTGCATGATTGCATTAAGTAGTGAACTTGTTCTTATTGACAGTTCATACAATGTTCCTGCATAACATTGCGTATCGAAATATCGATATGCCATCAAAACGGTCCGTATACAAACAAAGACAATGTTTTGTGATCGGCATTAATTTTTCATGGATCTTTGTTTAGTTATTGAGTGTTCTGGCATACTTTGCACATTTCACAAGGACATATCTGGTTACAAACACAATCTGAGGGTCAAGATATCATTTATCAATCGTCACTCATAGTAATTGGTAAAACGTTTCACATGAATATAGAATAAATGCATAGTCTATTCTATAACATTAGACATTTTTATTGCAATATTTGGCTATCCTCCAATCACATTACTGACATATATTAAAAGTATATAAAGCGAAATATACAACTTGCTATAAAATTGCATTTTATAAATCGCCTGTTTAATTGCAATTCTTAAACAGTATACACAAACTCACATCGAACGCAGGCTCACAGAAATATTTCATGGTGATAGTTATCCTGCTGTGCACTTTTGAGTACAGGTAAACTGTTGAGTACAGTCTAAATGCAACTGAAGAGGCGGTATGAAATGCAGTTCGACAGCAGGTGCTATATTTACAAAGCGATCACACAGAGAATGATATACCAATTGCAATTTATTAGACACCTCTGAGAGATGAGGACTCAGACTCAGTGCAACCATTGTTATATGTGCCGACGCTATTTTGATGCCTACGGGTTTCGAATAACCCTTCCCCTCATATCTTATTTGCATATTGAAATTGTCACAATGTAATAAAAAGCCTGAATTATCTTCTGATTACAGAATCCACAGAGATCACGGTATGCTACGCCTGGCAAGACACACCTCAAGTTGAGTTACGTTGCCATAGCGACGAAATCATCCACATCGTCAGCGTTAGCGCTTGGAAACAACCGGACATAGCAACAAGTTCAGACTTTTGCAGCAATCCGTCTGTTGATGGAAGCAGGGATTGTTATGAGGCGGATAAAGTGAATGAGAATACTCTTTTCTGGCATTGTAACTTTCGACAAAGTTGTCAGAGAGTTATGTCGTTTGCGAGCAATGCTGAGTGTGTAGCGAGCGGCTATGAAGGGCAGCGATATTTTCATATTGAATATGAGTGCTTACCAAGTAAGTTATCATTTTTACGTAAATCGAAATTTTGTCAGTATATAGAAAATACGATGAAATTTCAAGATTTATAAAAATCACTGCGAAATTCAACGAAAGTATAGTAAAACGATATCGCTTGGTTAACTATATTCTCTTTCAATTTCGCTGCGAAATCAGACAATTTTTCAAGTGCCTACCCACACCTTTTTTAATATATGCATGCCACAAAATATTCTTTATATGGGTTGATATTTTACCAATTGATGTTTGAAGAAAGCTATCCAAGGAAACATCTAAGGAAAACAAAATATTTTTATTCACTTTTCAGCACGTCGAAACAGCGCCGATGTCCTTTTCCAAGAAATCCTAAACGAACAACCAACCACGTTCACAAGCACATCCTTCTTCCACCTTACAACAGAGACCTATCCCAGTTACACCAACCTACCTCAACAAGTGTGCCTTTTGACTCTTGGTCCATACTCAGAACTCGTTATATCAACTCTGGAACTTCGTTCATATCAGTCGAGCGAATGCCCATTTAAGCTTTATTTAAATGATAATGAGACGCAGCATACGCAGTGTTCAAGTGAAGTTTGGAATACATCGTTAAGTAGTGATATTGTGTATACTAATGATCTACAAGGAACCAAGTCTATACAGATTGCATTTGAGAAGCTGGAGAATACTCAGGATGTACAGGGCAAAGTCTGGCTTCAGTTTCAAAGTAAGTTAAGCTTAACTGGTCCATATTTGTACCACCAAGTATGTACTCATTAGTTCTTTTCGTGGAATTGGGGTTAAAATCATTAGTGCGATTAATTACTATAACAATAGGTATAGCAATGCGAATTAGTTATGCTTGGCTTCAGAAACTTGTTTATTATTATGTAGAACAAATTACTCGAGTCATTTAGTTGATTAACATAAGGAAACAAACATATATAATATGATCTGATTCTGTTCTCTATCGAACATGTCGAATTAAATAGCATACATTCAAAAACATATTAATATGTACCTACAATAATGTCACCCTCATTTCATATACTATCCCGCCCATTGCTTACAAAATATTTGAAATGACGTCGAAATTGCTTATTTACAGGCTTTTCAACAGCCAGTGACAGAGAGGAAAACCAAGGCATCCGCGACCTCTACTGTGATTTCTCCTTCGCTATATGGTCACGTCCTGCAAACCAACCAACCACAACAACCACAACCCCAACAACCACAACAACCACCATAGCAACCAGCACCAGCCAGCAAAGTACCATGGCAACCAACATAGTAACCGATGCGCCGGTGAGACCGGGAAGTACTGGAGCGTTGCCGACGAGTGCCACGGAAGACGTGAAAGCGGAGAAGAAGAGGTCGAAGGATTCCAGTTCTAGTCTACGTGAGTATTTATAAACTATCTAGAGGTATTTTCCAAGAATGAATTATTTTGAATATCTATAGAGGCATCGTTTATCACTGAAATATGTATTTAAAAAATATATCTACTTGAAATGAAATTCTAAAATTCATGAAAGAAATTTCCCACTGAAAGAAAACAATAATTAGTAATATTTTGATTCGATAATAAAAATAGGATCTGCATCTTAGGGGAAATGAGAATTTCATTACCTCGAACAACGTTCGGTAATAACAATGGTGATAATTAATAATAATGTCCAATATTATTGTGCCTAATTTTTTTCAAACAATATCAACATCGAGGTGTCCTTGTAAACTTGTTTTGCTATAAGACAAGTTTTTGTATGATAAAGTCATTATCCGACTTGATTCTTTGTCAAGAAATTCTTCTTTGCCGTGCCATTCAAAACCCATTAGTTCGACATTATACGCTCAATATCCCCCGAAAAATAGCCGCGATACAAACGACCATTTGACACAAAAGACCTGTTTACATATTCTTATTATGGTATTATCTATATATTTATTCAACTGCAAATATATTGCTTGAGGACTGACAGTGTCATCCTTGTGAAATGACCACAACAAAAAACAAGTTTCAAAACGAAAGCGCTAAAACATTGATACATTTTCTTTTTGATATGCAAAATAAACGTGTGAAAATTAAGCATCACTGAAAGGGCCTGAGAGGTTGAACGTGAAGCCATTTGAAAAGTCATTTGAAAGTAAAGAGGTGAATAAAGCAATGCACCCCTAGGCGCTGAAAATGTTAATTATGCTATGGCATAGTTTTAGGTGATTTCAATTCATACTTGTTTGTGTATATTCAAATGGTGAGCATTCACACTTTTGTTCTATTTTTGTGGCGATTCGTGCAGGTGGAAAATATTAATTAAACATCACTATTGTATACGTTAAGCATATGTCCGAAAATGACTGAAAATAGCATACAGCGCCACCATTTACGACAATTATTAACAAACATTGTTTTAGAGATGTTCAACGTTTGGTAAGCTAAAGAATCCGATCTATTAGGAAGAAAACCCACGACGAAGTTGATATTTTATTTGAAGAAAACCCACGACGAAGTTGATAATTCATTGAAAATAGTTGTTCATCAAATCTTCAAGTTCAAGGGCTTTTTCAATATTTGATAACCACCTGGGATGGCTTTTAAGAGGAAGAGCTCGTGACGTCCATTAGCCTAGGAAATATTATCTAAAGGTCATAGCTCCATTGCTATAAACTCAAACTTATTTAAAACGAGTTGCCTGCAAAATATCATTATATGCGAAGAACAGAAAAGGTAAAACTGTATGTTTATTCTATTCGAACATATTGTTAGTCCAATGGTGCACAATCCGCTTTTCATAAATATTGCGTTCAAAAATCGTTTTTAAATGCGTCGCTCTCTAAAATGCTACTTGTTTCGATTTAGTAGAAAGACCGTATTGTGTAAAATTTATTTTGAACAATAAACATATCCCATAAGATGCAAACTGTTTTATTGCGATTAGTCATAATTAAGTTAGTCATCTCTTTCATAAAAAGAAAGATCTTTATCTGAGCGGGAAGAATAATTTAAACCTCTTTTTGGTAAAAAGGATAGCCGTGTAGGCACTTTGTTACGTTCTTGCACAGTGATTCATCGTTTTAAATTAGTTATATACGACTAATTTATCATAAATACAAATGAGATTTTATAATTTAATTGGTCTTTAATCATTAATGTAAATTAATATTATTATGAAAATAGAAGGTTGTTATGAATTTTCTCATATGATTCAAGTGTAATTTCGATTTAAGTCCAAATTCGTTAGTTTCCTCCGAACAATAAAACAACCCGATAAATCAGCATATGCAATGATACACCAACTTGTTAGCATCTTGGCATAAGTGGTGCACTATACCGGTTGCCGAAGGCGGGTACTTCTTATAACGATGAATAATGAATTACCATATATATATTTTTGTTTTAATATATTTTTCGTTCCAATGCTATTGATGGCAGGAGTAGGATACATTGCCAAGGGGATCGCTTTTTTTATAAAGATAATGATTTATGCATATATATGTTTCATTTGCCTTTGAGTGCCAGTAATAGGTGACATGGCATGTCCAGCAAAGGGGAAGGTGTTTTCATAATAAAAAAAATGAATAATGTTTGCATATATTTTATTGTAGAGATGTCTTCACATATTCAGTGATAGTGATAAACAGAATTTCATGTCCTGCCAAAAACGACAGCTTTTTATTACAAATAGAAATTATCAATGAATATGAAAAATGCATATATTTACATTTTCGTCCAGCCAAACTATCCCTTTTTAAAATGGCTGATAGAGTTAACATGTATAGTTTTCTCTTTTTCAGTGTCAGTGATAGGAGGAGTGTATACCCAGCCCACGGCTCTTTTAATTAAATCAAGTGACTTGGTATCTATTATTATGTTAATTTCGTTTCATTACTTTTCATCGTGATTTTTTTTCTTTTCTTTCAGTGCCAGTAATAGGCGGCGTGGTGGCCGGGGGCGTCGTGATATTATTAGTCATCATCATCGTCATCGTCCTGCTTGTAAGGAGATATAAAATGTAAGCATGCACAGGATTTTCTTCTCTTATTTTTTTTTAAAATTCCTAAAATTATAATTTTTTCTTAAACTAAGAGGTGGATTGAAATATTTCATTAGATAGAAATTAATGCATGTTTGAGGTGGAGCGATGATTTTTTTGAGAATGTTCAACATGGAAAGATTTGTTTTAAAATTCAACATGGTGTTCCTTCAACTTAGTATTTTGGGTGCTTATTGGTGTCTTCCTGAATTTACCATTACAATAAATTGTAATACAATTTTCTTTAACGGAAGTAATTTGATTTTTCATTTTAAAATACTTTGCGACAAAGGTATATTGTTGTCTGCATTGATGCAAAGTATATAAATTGCAATACACTCTGTGTGAGGTAGTGAAATTATACACACCTTAGACAAAAATTATGCATGCATTTCATGGTATTTTTCCTCATTACAAATGCTATTATGGATGGGGTTACCATTTTAATTTTGTTATTCTAAAGTCATCTGATATACACATTTTCGAATAGATAGATAAGTATGATATGTGCATGCAAATCGCGAAATCGAAATGTATGATGTAACTTTATATCCCGAATAATTTTCTTATATTGCAAAAATGGCGAATAATTAAAAATATATACCTTTTTGTACCGGGTTCCAAGTGAAAGTTCGACGAGGCTTAAAAGTCAAACGTAACGAACCATAATTTATATTAACCTCTTAATTATTTTTTTTTATCAAACGCACCTCAAAATAGCAAATCTCAAAATCGCGCTGCATTGAAAGCTATATGTAATTATTTTTTTTCCCACTCTCAATGTGACATGCAAATCAGCAGTCAATTATCTCTCATATCTAATTATCATAATATGATAAGATATATTCCAACAAAGTTTAATTTTACTTTGCAATGAATAATAAAGGAACACACTTTATTTCATTTTCTCGTTTCCCCTAGCAACCACCAACCGCCAAAATCCCTGGAAGTTATTGACGCCTGGGACGACGCCAGTACCCTGAGTCGCCCAGAGAAACCAGTGAGTCACCTTAGCAACGGATCACCAGGCTACGATACCTCCATGACAACCACCTCTACCTTACCACCACAATATGACTCGAGCCCACGGCAATCGTATATGATCAATGGTGAGCTATACTCGGAGATTCCAGAGCTGCAAGTACCGAAAGGGTCACGGAATGGGGGTACTGGGAATGGATATATCTTTGAAGATGATTTATACAGTGATATACGACACTCAAATGGTAACAAAGTACTCATGAACGGAAACGGAGTAGTACTAGCTGGTAGTCTGGACCGCAGGAAAGTGCATGATCTATACTCAAAGCCGAACAAAAAGGCACCAAAGAGAAAGCCTGCACATTCGACTTCCAGTGGTGGTTTTGACAATCCTGCTATGGGCGGAGATATTTATGAAAGTGCACATCAGTATGAGCTGCAAGATGGAGGGGATGAGGAGATTTATGGATACAGTACATCGCTGGCTTGATGTAACGTGTATGCAAATGTTAATGGAGATTTAGTTTCGTAATTCGTTTTTGGATTTCCATCAGAATAGAAATGTTGAATTAAATATTATAATTAATAATTTCTACTTATGTTAATGTCGAACAAGAACAATTTATGTTAATATGTCGAACCGACATAATCATGGATATTTGCCCAACTCACGTTTTGTATGGGTTCTATGGGTAAAAAATACAAGTGAGAACTTGTTATAGTTAAGCAGTGCTTAATGGTGTGTAATTCCTTTAATTTACTCTCCGTGAAAAACTCTGATCACGACATTTGGCACAAATGTAGGAAACATTATTGAAGTCGATTACAATGCAAGTGAAGCTTGACATGGGGTATTGAGTGAGGAACATATATAGAAAAAGGTGTTCACGAATCATACATCTATATTAACCTAAATGCAACATCAAAGGTTATTGAACAATCATGGCAAAATAGACTTTCAATTTTGCAATTAAGTGAAATCGATATATAATTAAGTTTTTCGGTATATACTTATGTTTATATTGTGTGGATTAAATGTTTGCTAGATTTCGCTATCATGAGACTTATTTCTTGTTTTAGAGAGAGCCCACTGTAAGATAGTTGTTCATATAAAATGCGTTTACCTGATAGTTTTATATTTATACTGTAGTAGTTGTAGATATATATTTTTATTGTGTATTAATCGACAATAGCATGATCATGATCGTACAAAAACACGAGCATATCGTTCAAAAATATTTTCATGTCTACTGAAATAAACTCATTGCATGCATAACAATTAGTTTTAGTAGGAAACATACGATAGATAGTAAACCAACTTGCAAAACCTTTCATTATTATGACACTATGAATCGGGAAATATAAGGTACGAATGCAAAATCTTGCATATTGCACTGTAATAACTTCGACTCCCCACTTTGAAGGCGATACCCTTTATCTGTCACGAATATTAGAGACAGCGAACCGTAAAGATACCGTCGCCTCTTGAATATTTATTAAACGCTACCTGTGCGACATGTCTTGTACTGCGGGGCATCGCATCGTAAAATGTTACAGTCTATATGTAAATTGTGTGAACGAGTTTTTCATTGTGTCTGTTTTTATATGGCGTTGCGACGCTGTAACTAATTTTTGCAAAAATGTGAACTTTCAGGAAATTTTGTTTTGGAATGTGAGCATATGCAGGTCTATGTGTACATAGGCATATACATGTAAATGGCGGTTATTTATAAAATATGCATACACCTATTTCTACAGTATCCTGAGTGATGACATGTGACGAAAAACAAAACTCGTTATATTATGAGTGATATTCATTCAAAGAGTTGGTTCAACTACAATTATTATTTACCTTTTTATTGCTTTCTATGCATATCATATGCATTAATTTCGTATCAATTTCACAATATACCTCCTCTTAAATGCCAAACCAAATACGCCATAATTTTTCATTGGAAATCATTTTGTATTGAATTACCCGTGTATTAGTGCTTTCAAATCAAAACTATATTTGATTTTGTGTAGGCTGTGTGTAAAAACATAAATATACAGTTATTGCATCACCAGGATTTAAGATTTTAAGGAGTTTTTTTATGTTAATTATTTATGAATATTTATATATTATCGCACCCATTGAGGACATGGTTAGATGCTTAGTATACTAAATATATGTGTGCATGAACTTCAAAAGATAACATTAGATCTATTAAATGTTTGATTTCAACCCTTAGGCCGTGTTCACGCGAACGAAAAAGCTCGGAAAAAGCACGAACCCCGATATTTTCGAAAGCCACATTTGTATAAAACATAGCAATTTATCCCCTTTGTTCACGCAAGATATTAGGATATCTTTTTGCGTGAACACACCTTTAACCATTTATCAATTCAGCAATGTGGATTTCAACAGTTTTCTGCAACTACATGTACACATGCTAGTACTTTGGAATCGTGTAAACTGTTCACAAAGTATAAATTGTGACTGGTTTCATTATATATGAGGTTTACTGCTTTGTTTATCTGCATGTAAAATACTGCGGAAAATATACAGAACGTGCTTAAGAAACAAATTGCATGTTTATCATTTTAATTATGATAGACTACGATACGTTTTGTATATTTCTTAATGAAATGAGGCCTTTGCAATATATTCATTCCCATTAGATTACAGAGTATATTTGATTATATTTATTAAAGCTATGAAAGCGCTTTATGATTATACATACAAGACCTTGACTTTTTAATTCAGAATCTGCATTTTGTAGGATTGATGTTAATTGATGCTTTCTGATATTTTTCAATAAAAGTCATTGAAATTAGTCCATTAACTTGTATATGTTACTTCGGCCTTTAAAGTCATAGCTCTATCATGGTGCAAAGTATGATTTGTTTGTTTAGAAGGTAATGTATAGAAATGTTCTATATTGGATGACGTTAATAACATTTCTTATGTGTTAGAATTCTATTGTATCAAAATATTGTAAAGAAAAATAAATTTATGCTTTTGGTTGATACATGTTCATACACATTTTTATTGCTATCACATAACAAGATAAAATACAAAAATAAAAGAAGATATACATGTTTGATCTTTATCGAACTGGAGCATATAATAATGCGACATTATATATAGAAAACTATATAAAATGATACATGTACGTTTACAATATGTATAAGAGAACTATGCATAAAATGATATTTTATTTATAAAAATAAACAAAGAATTGAGCGCTGTTTTGTTTCACTTTTATTACATTTTGTTATACATATAGATTCTACGAAGGAACGTTAAAACTAACCAAACTTCAAACATCAAAGCACCAAAAATATTTTCGAATAACGTTAGCATGAATGCCGTTAGGGCCTAGCCACATTGGAAGCGTTTTCTTGCTTTTATTTCCTATTTAACCTGTCTTTCAATGTATTCCTTATGGGAAACTGAAAAAGCGGACAAAAGTTACCTCACAGTTCGCTGTTTTTGGGTTCCCATAAGGAATACATTGGAAAACAGGTTTGTTAGGAAATAAAAGCAAGAAAAGGATTCCAATGTGGCCAGGCCCTTATGCTTCTTAAACGGTAGATAGTCAAGAGCACCCTACGCATGATCAAAGAAGTGTTTACATACATAGAGCCTACATACATTTATAGTTTTTATATAGCGCATATCATATCCTAACTATGAGGCGCCTATGCGTGTTTAGAAATCATAACCAATAAAACGTGGTCGGTCAAATGGATACTCCCAAATATTTCATGCATCACTAAAAGTACACCAGAACTAACATATTCCTGTGTTTCGAACCTAATTTACACAAAACATAGTTTATTTGTTAATTAATGCCATTCAGTGAATTCTTCAATGAACAAAATCTCTTGAGCAAAATGTGCCCTGTTCTGTTAAAATACACTTCTACCAGCAAGCAGGATTTCAGAGACGAACTCGATGGTTACTCGTGCAGAGTGTTCCGTTAAGTTGTAGAGTCTATATCAAAGCAGCCTAAACCTATTCATATGAATTTGAAGATGACCCCATTTAGGGTGCATTGGCAGACGGGCAACGATTTCATTTGAATTGGCCGGACGAAACAACAAGGAAAAGTCACTTTTATACTGTACCACCAAGAAATACATACAGTAGCCCATTGACTGTTGCTCGTTTACTGAACCGATAGACTCCTTCTATAAAAGTTACTGTAACAACAATGTGCTAATGAAGGGTTGCAATGATACCATTTTGTCTTTTGAACTGCCCCAACGAAAGATATAATATCTTATACTAGCCTAATCCAAACGGATTAAGTATCAACACAACAAAGGATGCGACGTCTTGAAATGTCTAAGACTTAAAACACGTTGAAATTAGCGAGCCAGTGCGGATCCTCGAGGATACCACCTTTTTGGGGACAGTTCGCCATGTGCTCATGACCCTATATGTTTGTGAGCGAATACACTGTGAACATACATTCGTTAACGGTTCGAAAGTTTAGGCACACAATGTATTCTTGAAGGCCTACATGAATTTCGAGTTTTCGAGTATAAAACGACGATGTACACTTAAATGACAAACCATAAATAGTGCTAGGAAAAATATTTTGGGTGGACTTTGTATGTGACTGTGTCTGTCAAAACATTAAGCAGCACATACTGTAGCTGTATATTTAATTCATCAACCGTTTTAGAAGTTAACATGCGCAGCTGAAATATATCGCGTTTCTTTTCAGTAAATGGCCTCACTGAAAAGTATTCAAATAGATTACATATGGACTTTTATATGTAGGTGAATTAAATCTTATTTGGGATGAACATCTCTCTTTATAATCATGCCGCCATTATATTGTCCGAACCCATAGATGTTGAAATGCATACCAACGGAGGAATGACCGTATAGTCGTCGACCTATTTATATGTCACTTACCATAATTTAAAAGTCATTTATATAACATTTAAAAAGGATTGCATCCTAAAACCGATGTGTTTAAGAATAGTTTTCATCTTTGAAATCGGCCGAAGTCCGTCTTTTAACGAACAACAATTATGTAAACAAATGTTCAACGTACATGCATTTTGCTTAAAGTTCTCACAGAAATATGAGATAAATGAATTACTCATCCATAATCTATGCATCACTAGGGTATATCTATGAATGTATTGCAATTGTAGTCGGAATATCAACAAAATGAAAATTTTATTTATTTTGTGTAAAACAAATATGAAAAACTATAATTTCCTTGCATGAGATTTGAACAATAAATGCCACATACACATGTACTATATGCAATAAATTGTATCAACGTTTGTACTGATCTCTACGCAAAACCGATGATTTAAGAGAATTAATTAAGATTATTGTGTCGTTTAAATGTTTAAGTGATATATAAGTAGTAATTATTAGTTATTTTACTCAGAAGACCGATTTGGAAACCTTGATCGAACCTTGTTTGCATGCGTCCCACCAGTTATTGATGATATTCTTAGAAATGTGTTCCCGAAGCAAAATGTGAAATAAGCAATTTTCATAATTCTTAGAAAATAATTTTGTGTTTTCTTTAAGTTATGTACTTCAGTACAAAGTTTTATTTTCGTGAATAAGCTTCTTATTAATTATATGTGTTAAAATGCATCCTTAAAAACCTAGTTTAAAGAATAAATTTAATCTTTTCTTTTAAATTATGTTGTGCACATTTGTACAACCTCTTCAAACAACAGTTTTGTATTCATTTTGTTTTTGCAGAACCGATAAAGATCATATTTCAGCCCTGGTATTTGGTCATCTCATTGTTGTCTTAATCGGCGAGATGTTAGTTATAATACATTAAACGTTTAACGGTACAATCGATACATATTTCAAGTGTTTTTATAAGTAACCATAAATGAGGAGCACTCAACGGATTTATTTGCCCAAAACTATTAGAAGTGGTCTAAATCATGTGAGAAACTATCCAAAAACATCGTATAATAACTATTATTAATTTTTATATAAAAATCTTTATTCTGTTTTCGGAAGCAAGTTGAACATTGTTTGATGTTGCAAGGAAGTTTTCAGAGGCTTTCCTACAAGAATAAACCTTATTTTCTAGATTAAAATGTTCTACAAGAATTAACATTTCTCCTACCAGAATAAAGAATCTTTTACAAGAATTAAGATTCATACCAGAATTAAGATTTAAAAGTATTTTTTGCTACAACAATTAAGATGACGTTAATGACGACACTTATCGCGCCAATTTTTGTGAATAACCATAACCAAAAGCAGGGAAATTCAAATACATAGTTTAAAGTTAATAATTTCAAAATTTTAATAGTGATTTGATATGTGAAAGCTCGTGCGCATTATAAGGGTTTTTCATATCTTTATTCGGGTGATGTTTATTCTGAAAAAGGAAAAAT
>LQRL01137908.1:3399-13851 GCA_001703475.1 Hydroides elegans | reverse complement strand
AGTTTCAAGCTACCCCCCGGTAATCTGATACCGGTTTGAGGCTACCTCCCCGGTAATTTGAAACCGGTTTGAAGTTACCCTCACCGGTTTGAAACTACCCTCTCCTCATCTTTTTTATTTTCATTATTTTTTTTTTAAGTTTTCTATTCTAACTCATATTGTAAGGTTATTTGTATCATATTTGTTTGCATTAATCTTCTAAACCGGGAATGGGTTGTGCGCGTCGCATGAACAAAGGATTGTAATAGTATGCTATTGATCTCAACTGATCCACTGAGTATATGTGCATGTTCATGTTCACAGCTAACACAGACTTGGATGTAATTGGTGTGCCATAGTTTTAATAGGGAGTGTTTGAACTCTATGAAAATATATATATAAAACGTTTTCAACATTATTTTTTTTCTATTTTCAATTAACACAGGTATCTAAACGTTTTTCCCCTGATACATGGCATTATGTGTAGCCTACTTCAATATTTTTCGATGTTGCAAACTCGAAATTTATTCTATTATTCTCAAATCACACATTCATCTAAACATTTATGGCTTATTTGTGAACATGGAACAGGCACACAGTGCTCAGAGTATATGGGATCAGTGGCATACCTTAACAACCCTTCTGTATATACGGCGCGCACAATCCCTTTTTATGCATAAAGGATAAGTGCGACATAATTTGGTGTCATATCGTCTTATTATATCGATTGATAAACAATTCGATAAAATCAAATCAAAAAATAAAAATTGAGGAGGAGGAAGTTTCAAACCGGTGGGGGAAGCTTCAAACCGGTTTCAAATTACCGGGGAGGTAGTCTCAAACGTACCGGTATCAGATTACCGGGAGGTAGCATGAAACCGGTTTGAGATTACCGGGGAGGTAATAATTAGGGGGGGGGGTAGCTTGAAACCGTTACACCGGGACCGTTTTCTTCAGTAGCATAAGGGAGCGTTCACCCGAAACAGGCCAAAAAGCTCAAAGTGTGATTGAAATGTTTTTTTATACTATTTTTTCCTGAAGAAAAAGAAAAGCGCGTGAATTGTATGTGCTATTTTCTTCAAGTAAAATCGGTATAAAAGAATAACAGCCCCGCTTTGAGCTTTTTGTTGAGCATGTTTCCGGTGAACCCACCTTAAATGTCAAATACACATTTATAAAGATACTTTTGATCTGTCAAACAGTTTAAAAGATTAGAATTTTCATAGAATGAAATGCATTTTTATCGTATTGAACCAGAAAGCGGGATCAACAGCTTATTGAACTGTGAATCCAGAGAATACCAGCCACCACCAATTGACCAATCTGACGAGATAACCGATTCGCCACACCCTACAAGTTCCCTGTCTTACAAGAAGAAGGACCCTTCACCAACAACAACAACAACAACAACAACAACAACAACAACAACAGCAACAGCCATACCTACATCTTTGACAACCATCACTGAATCGAGACCAACCATAAAGCCAAAGACATCTGCTGTATCAAAGCGTTCAGCCTACCCAAACCCTGCAACCAAATCAAAAATCTCAACCACAACAACGGTACCCCCGACAAACCCACCATCGGACAACACTGTTGGGCCACAACACGAAGCCTCCGAACACTCATCTCGCGTCTGGTTCTTTATTCTAGTTTTGATTGGTTTCATCCTCCTTTTGATTGTAGTTGCCCTGTTCGTACTTTGTATCGTATGTCTATATAAACGCTGTTGCCGTAACGATGCATCGGCAATCGACATCAAACACAATGTGGATCCAATCATCAGCGGCTCTGTCCCCCTTAGCAACGCGAACGCGACCATGGCAACGACAAACTATGGTAACCCGCTTTATGCCGCTGGATCGAGAACCGATCAAGCTGCCGAAGGGCAAGGAAATGCGGAGAACGGGGTCGGACAAGATGAAGAAGCGATTGAGTATGCGGAGGTGAATATGGCTTTGTTGGCTAAGAAGAGAACTGAACAGTTGGCGGGGGATCAGGGTGATCAGGGTGAACAGGGGCAACTCACGTATGCGGATTTGGCGTTTGCATAAAATAGACCAATGTTTGATAATGAACGGAAACATTGTATGGTGTTCAAGATATATTTACGCACGCAGTATTAACGTCCAGAGTATTAAAAATCAATATTATTTTCATCGCTTAATATTTCCATGTTGAAATGAATTTGCAAAATTGTAAAAATGCATATGATTTTTATCAACATGATAGCTTTCAGAATAAATTGCATTGATGTAATTCACTATTTTGATAGCTTCCGCTTTTGCTTTCAGTTTCAAGAAAAAATCATGAACTTCAGATTTTGAACAGAGCCGATATCCTGTTGATTTCTATTAATGTCAGTTTTTTAATTGAGACTAAAGTGGTTTTATAAAATGCGCATGGATAGATATATGAAAGAATGAAGGGCACCCCATGACATATTTTTCAAAGAGCTGTTAACTGAAATTAATACACCATTACCATTACGTACAACAGCAAATTAATAGTTTTTGAACATAAACATTTGTAAAATGTGTTAATTATTTCCAAGCCAGCTTGGCTGTTTTTCTTTTTTTTTTTCAATTTCCATTTTGTTGGTAATGTCTTTGTGGGGCTCGGGGACAGCTCGTGAGGTGCATTTTATATCATTCGGGTCTAGCATGATATTCCTTGAGATTGTTTCAGTCCATGCAATCGAAATATGACAAATAAAATATGAAAGTTTGAACGTGAATTCAATAAATACATGACGTCTAAATATAACGTAAGCTAAACTTTCAGATGCGACCAAATAATAAACAAAACAGACATCATCAGATCACGAGAAAATGATAGGACAATTTCAAACATTTGCCGAGTAGGTTGGTTTAAAAAATATCACAGTTAACTTGTATAGCTGACTGCAATTGTGACCTATAAACAGTGAAATCAACAAAAATAAATGATATCGTGAGCGTCAAATATGAGTAATACGAGTAACATGACGGATGACTGTTGGTTTTGTCATTTCAAACTCCGATTCACTTAAAAACCGAAAATTATAAACATGTTTATGCGGTCTCTTATATACATGTAAATATATGAGGAAAGTATTTTTAAATATAAATAAAATGCTAAATTAAAACTGTGGACCTCAATGTGGATTTAAATTTCTATGATATTGTCAATTTAGAAAAATAATTCATTTAACTAGATATCAAAATTAAACCTGCCAACCACAGGATGAGCATTTATATAAGATAATTTTGGTAAGACTTAAAACATCGACTCGGATAGACGCGAGTGAATATTTCATATCAGTTCAACAAAAATCGTACATACTATACAGCTGGGTTGTCGTGCTCGTTAGTTATCTAGAAAAGTTATGGATCACATCATATTACTCATCATTTCCTTCTTAGCGTTAATTGGTGGCGTTTCGAGTGGACAGCCTCTGTTTGATGTTTATCACAATGCGTATACAGGAGGTGAGAAGCAAGTTATCTAACAATTTTGTTTCAAGTAATTGAATTACAGCATTAAACAACTATTAATATTAACTATAAGCATAATGACTTTTTACTAAATTTCTTATGTACTAATAAAATTCACTTTCATAAACGAACACATTATACATACAGTATATATTAAAAGCGTTCTCGTAAAAGGCAGATTTTTAACAAGTTGAAATCGAAAGTTCGCGTTAATACGTTTTACCAAAAATTAAATTTGCGCGCCCCGCTCGTATACCCTCGGCGCTGTTGGGCAAGCAAACGGGCAGAGGATGCCGTAAATGTCCTGTTGTATATCTGCCCTTTTTACATGTTTAAATTTGTATATATGTAATGTTACAAACGTATGACTGATATTGTAGGCACACATCGAAACTACACTTGCGATGAAATGAACCAATTGCAATTGAAAAACCATGACCACGTTACTTTTTACCAAACCAATCAAACCTGCTTTTGTGAACTCACATACGATGACCAGTTCTTCCCGCAAATAAACGAAGAAACGATGGTACTGTACAAGAATAGGCTAAGCCTGAATGTGAAACAGTATCCGTTTGAAGAATGGACGCTTAATCCGCAAGGAGATAAAAGGGTGTTTCCGTTTGCCGTGCTGCCAAGTGGTGGAGGAGGGGTTGTGTCTATCAATGGGAGTAAGGATCTCTATGATTTGCATGAAATTTATACCCTGGCATACAAGAAATATGGTAAGTGTTTTATGAGGAAAAGCATTATACAAAGAAAAGTTTAAATAAAATTCGATTAATTAAATTACATATTTTTTTTGTGTATGAAATATTCAAAACAAAACAAGGACATTCCGTATGCCCTTGTTCAAACAAACATTACAATTCTAAGAATGTCCACCCCAATAGATTTTTTTGTAATTCGAATACAGAACGTCAGTAAATGTATGAATGTACCAAAGCTATTATATCAAATGTAAAGCAATCACGATGTATATGTTATACTAATATAATGCCATTCTTTCAATTTCTCATTTTCTATGTTGCATAGCTGGCCACTGGGAAGATGGACCAATATTGACGCTTGACTGCAGTCAGAACAACGACACAATCCCACATCAAAACCCATCTCACGGCACTCGATTCCTTTTCATTATCATCGGTATTATAACACTATGTTCACTGATCTTCATACCTGTGTTGATATCCATTGTTGTATTGGTCATCCGGAGAATGAGGAAGAATTCGAATGGTTACTTGGTTAATGATTATCCGAGTGATGATAATGCTAGGATCAAATATTCGTCGCTAAGGCAACCGGTAGCTACCAATGAAATCACGTTCGATTCGAGAACGTCGGCTTCTGACAAAGACGCAACGCAGAGTGCATTAGCTCTTCCAAGTGATGAAACCGTGTTATACTAAGTGCGAATAATCTCCTGGAGACTCTCGTTAAACCGAACACGGATAGACATTATAACTGCTTTAGCCGAAAATGAATCGAATATATTCGAAATATCTTTTAAAATTCTTATCGGAAAAACCCCAAAAAATCTGTCAAATCGAACTGATGTGTTCTAATAAATTGGGTTTTTTTTTTACAGAATTAAGAATTTGTACAGTTAATTTGATATTTTTTAAAAAATCAATAGAAATGCGTATTCGTTAAAACGCGATATTTGGACCAACTGTGTCTTTATTTACGGTGTTCTAAAAGCTACACAGTCAATACAAAATTATGCGAATGTATTGGTTGAACTAGCATTTGAAAGGCAAAATGTAATTTATGTAATTCATATAGTCTAATTTGATAAAATAAAAAAAATCTTAAGTCGTTGATTATTCCCGAATTAACGCTTACTTATAGCGAAAGTATTTCCGGCTTTCGAATAAAATACAAATTATTATAAAGCTATATAGTCTTTAAAACATTGCCCTTTATGGCCTTTATTTCTAAAACATACAAGTTCTCGATTTAGATCCTTTGTTTTATTTAGATGCAACAAAGAAAGTGAAATTTGATCATTTAAAACGTCTTATTATATTAAAATTGACTTAACAAAGGGATTCAGTTATCTACCTACCATTGCATGAAAAAACCACCGGTTCAAATTCAACGTATCTTATTGTTGGACACAATAAACACATTAAATGCACTCGAATGCTTTCGACCCGAATACAGACGGAACTGCATATAATCCTGTGTTATTATATTGACTAATCATGAACCCTCAATGTATGGTACAATCTTTTTTTAAAGCCACAATAGGACAATGGTGATGACTAAGAATTAGTCAATTTAAAGAGCAGTATTGATAAGATTCATGGAATTTTTCGCAGATCATTTTCATTGAATCGTGCGTTCCCAGTAAACATGGAATCTCATGTTAGCTTTCCGTGAGACTCACGAGAATCTCATTGTGTGTGGCTCACACTGTGAGGCTCACTATGAGGTCACAAACTATCACGATAGCCTCACATGAGCCTGTGTTAGCTAACACAAGGCTCATATGATCTCACAGATCTCACAGGACTCTCAAAAGCTGGGTACGTTTCGACCTCACTGAGATATCACAGACCAAGCTTCCCGTGAGATCACTGTGTTGACGGGGTTGGCCCCTTTAAGAATTGTATTTTGTTTTCTTTTTGTCATTATTTTTTTCGTTCATAAATACATGTATAACCGCCACATAAATCATTTCCGTGTTACCTAGTTGTACCCAATTATAGAATAGACAAAGTAAATTTTCATATTAATAAATCATAATTATTGTGTAACATTAAGGCACAACTGGTGATTCAATATGCTTCAAGCAGTTAAAGTGAACATTAACTAATAAATATGATTGGGACCGCGCAATTTAACCAGTTTAGGCAAACAAGGACTAAATAAGAAATTCAACGGACTAACATCTAAACGCAAAGTAACAATATCTTAAATAAAAGCAAACATGGATAAATTGGATCTAGAATATATTTTCATATTATTTACTTTCATGTTTAATAATAGTTTAGGTCAAAACTTTGTGGATATCGAATATAGAATATATAACCAAGGTAAGCCTTTTTCATCGTTAATGTACATGTATAATCTACAATGCATTTTTTTATATTATTTTGTGTCCGTTAAACTTATTATTTGAGAAAATCTTCTTCTTTAGGATATATTTACTGTATATAGAATTTGATATATATGATGTACAAAGATGAACAATACATAAATAAAAAACCTTCATGTTGAAAAATATTTTGTATATCAATATATGTTGGCGCGAAACTTTAATTTTCAGCGAAATTTTAATTTCGCTAGCGAAAGAGTCATTTTTCGGATCATGCGAGTTTTTTTTATGACGAAATGTTATACATAAGCCTTTTAATCACAGTTTATCTGAAACATATGTATAGCAATTATTCATGGGTCATCTAACCAATTCATCCAAAGCTTTTTACAGAGTTCCATTCAATAATGTAATCGAAAAAAGCCGATTACTCCCTGAGTTTAGTTCAAGACTCAACTCACTGATAATCCTCTCTATGAGTGTGCTTTATGGCACTGATACACATAATTAGATCGAAAGATACATGAAACATAATTATTAGAAGCCAAATCCTAAGTTATGGCTGTAAAGGTATCTTAGATATACTATTTTTTCTAACATCATCAGAGAAATTAATCTTACGCTAGCGAAACTATAGTTTCGCTTGAATTGAAGTTTCGCTGCCACACATATATATAAAATATAATGGCCTAATTGAAGCGGCAATTTACTTATATGTTGTTTATAGACTCTGCCGCTAGTTGATGAAGAACATACAGTGGCGCGCACTCCCAACTTCTCGAGACAAACGCTAAACGTTACACGCACAAACGCTAAACGCTAAACCCTTAAACGCTAAACGTTACACGCTAAACGCTAAACGTTAAACGTTAAACGCTAAACGCTAAACCATAGCCACTCAATGTTTGAAGGGTATATAATGACACCATTATGAGTGCTTATCTTAATTTCTTATATGCCCTTCCATCAAACGCTAAACGCTAAACGTTAAACGCTAAACGTTAAACGTTAAACGCTAAACGTTAAACGCTATATTCCGATCTTGCAAACCCTTAAACGTTAAACGCTAAACGCTAAACGTTAGAGAAATCGAGAAGTTGAGCCTGCGCGCCACTGTATAAGTAAATTGCCGCTTGCTGCATCCCGTGTGGACAGGTCCATACTCTGTTTAATTGAAAAACTGATTAAAATTTTGACAAACCGACTCATCAATCTAATCTAAACCTTTTTGTCTTAAAATACAGGATGGGCAAACGTTATGACCTATGTATGCGATCAGCAGCCCCTGATTTTGAGAGAACCTGGCGTCATTTTGTACATTGATCCACAACAGTCCAGCCTTTCGACATGCGTTTGCCAAGCTTCCGTTTTATCAGAACCCGGTTCACATTCGAAAACAGACGTAAGGGTTTGGAGAGACCCAAATGCGGACATAGGTAAGAAGTTCGATATTTTCTAATATAAATTTGTATGTCAATCTTGTCCAATTCCGTTTCTTTTGCGAAGGAGTATTATCATCATGATAGTAACGAACCATTTTATTTTATCAATGGATGCTAAACATTGGAATACGGTATCTCACCACATGCTTATGCGAATCAAGCCAATTTGTTTTTTTTTTTAATCAAAATACTACATATTCGTAAGTCATGAATCTATTAAATGACCGTTTGGATAATTTTAGACAAAATAATTCATATTGCACATTGTTTATTTCATGTATTTAACGTTCAAAAATGTAAAATGCAGAAATGTAGATTTTAATATTGCAATGATTATTTACATTTATGTATTCAATAGATATATACCCAACATCGGAATGGTCAGACCCAGCAGCCGGAATACTAGATTTTGAAATACAGTCAGATGTAAGCACCCAGCTAGGTTTGCTTCTTCGAAATGGAAAGCGACATTATACCGCACCAATCACCATTTATGGTAAGTTAGACTTTTTGATTTAACATTATAGCTCATCATATAAATAAAACATGTTTTTTAGTTTTTATTGCAATAAAGCCTATTCATAATATCACCTAGGCGCCAGAATACATGCCTGGGAATGCGACATGCTATAGGTGTGCATGTATGTACTTCCATTTTACTTTTTATCTTAAAATGTATCAAATGTGTTTTCAGTGGCAGGAGATTTCGAGTTGATTTGCCATGCAAAAGACTCAACTACCTCAACAACAAATCCGTCTACAACCAGATATCCGTCCGATCGTAACCACACCGCCGAAAGTGCAGAACAATCAAACACCAAAGACACGTCATTCCTCATGATGCAAGTTACCTTGGCAGCCATCTTATCCATAGCAGCGGTCGCCTTGGTTACACTAGCCGTTGTAATGCTGTGTTGTTATAGGCAGCGACGTAAGAATCGCGATTTGAACAGTGTCGTCACTGAAAAGGTTTTACCTCAACAATCTTTTATGAATGTACAACGAGAAAAATACAGCAGACAGTATTCGAATGTGACAGATATCAATACAACAAGTACGAGTGGGTCTGAGGAACATTTATATGATAATAATGGACCAACCGAGAATAAGAAATCAAAGAGAAAAACGTTGAGTTTCCGAGATACCATGTACGCCAATTTTACTGCAATCGTAGCTGCTTTTGGACAGGCGCGAGAAAATTCACTGAAAGCCAAAACGCAAACGCCTGCAGAAAGTAAACCCGCACCAGAAAGACGCATTTACGTTAACGTTGAACCGTTGAAAAATAATCAAATTACTGACGGAACTCAATATGCGCAGATCGATATTTCGCGGTTAGTCGATGCGGATCCGAAACTTTCAAGAACAGAGAATGTTGATGAAAATCGACAGTTGGAATATACTGATCTCATGCTTTAAGAAAGATTTTTACCCCGTGATACAACCATTTTTGATTCATTTTGCATGTAAACTTAGGCGTCGTTAGATAATTTTATCATATTCGAAATTTGTAGGAACTATATATTTTTAATGAGTATGTCTGGATATAAATTATTTAGTTTAGATGAATTTTCATATGATATAAATGTTATCAATATTTGTGACTATTTTATGTTGCTCTTATTTTTATTGTGATCTGCTATGCAATTATTATTAATAAAGTAAATATATAAATAGAAAAATCATATTGTTTGCATATTTAGGTTTTGTATATTACTTGAATAAAATAAACTCGGAACGAGAAAATACGATGTCACTGTTTTATATACAATGTATCTAATGTTTACGGATAGTCGTAACACACATGTAGTTTGGTCGGTTTCATATCTCACTTGGGCATTTCTTCAAAGTATGATTTTCTCAACAGCTAGGGCCTGGCCACATGGGTAGCTTTGCCCAATTGTTAATCCCAACAATGCGTGATTCATAATGTATTCCTCTTCGGAACGCAAAACATTGAAATTCACGGTTAGTTAGGATACAAAAGATAGAAGAAGCTACCCTGTTTGCCACGAATAATATTAATGGGACACATACTACTCATTCTAGATTTACACCTTCATGACATCAGAAAGGCGGATAAAGCAGCACTCATTGTGTTTTACGCCACAACTAAATCATTAGACTATTGGTATGATTCGAATTACCTAAAGTAATATCACATTCATATAACTTAAGTGATATGGCATAAGACCGATACAAGTACATTATTGTCAATTTCAAGCCTAAAAACTTATGTTTCACTAGTACAGATTTCTCTGCTACACATGTATCGTCCTCAGTGATGACGCGGACGCCCTTGACTGTTTCGGCACTTTAATCATCAAACAATCTCTATCCGCCGTGCCCGTGGGGTTGCGCGATCCCCACGCGAGACATGTCAGCTATTTGGCTCCCATCGGCTTTCTGATCTTCTAAGCCATAACCAACTAGAGGCCTTTTCCGCCACCTCGCTTATTTCATTCACCGCTTTCGTTCTTTCTTTCCCGGTTAACCCAATTTGTCTTAA
>LQRL01137903.1:3239-13489 GCA_001703475.1 Hydroides elegans | reverse complement strand
TGCATGTTTACTCGTCAACGGCCAGAGCATAAATGCCGAAAATAAATGGAAAGTTGACCTTTATGAAAGGTAGCTTAAAAGTAATGTAAAGAACAATAGCTACATTATGAGTTAGAAAGTAAAGTAAAGAGCAAAAGAGCAATACTAAGAGTAACACTATGAGTAAATATGTAAAATTCAGAGTAACGCCTAAAGTAAATGAGCAATACTCGGAGTAAATGAGTAATACTCGGAGTAAATGAGTAATACTCGGAGTAAATGAGTAATACTCGGAGTAAATGAGTAATACTCGGAGTAAATGAGTAATACTCGGAGTAAATGAGTAATACTCGGATAAAATGAGTAATACTTGGATAAAATGAGTAATACTCGGAGTAAATGAGTAATACTCGGAGTAAATGAGTAATTCTCGGAGTAAATGAGTAATACTAGGAGTAAATCAGTATTACTAGGAGTAAATAGTATAAAAGGAATGACAATATGAGTAAAAGAGTAAAAAATTAAGAGCCTTGCTCGTGGTAAAAGAGCAAAGCTAGGAGCAATGTAGTAACGTAAGGAGCACATGAGACATATTAGGAGCAATACTCATAGTAAAAGAGCAATACAAGGAGCAAGGGAGCAACGTAATGACCAACGAGCAATGTAAGGAGCAACACAAGAGTAACAGAACAACCAGAGGAGCACCCTCATGAGTAGACTAGTAAAATCAGGAGTAACGCAAGGAGTAACATTTTAGTTAATATTCAATATTATTTTTGAGCAACATTATGAGCAGTCCTGTGAGTAAATGAGTAATACTCGAAGCAACGGCCCAACTCTATGAGTAAAAGAATCATGTAAAGGGGTACATAAGGAGTTAATGACTCATAAATGAGTAAATTAATAATTCTAGGTGTAACTCTGTGAGTATATATGAGCAATAAGATGAGGAAAGCAGAAATGTTGTGAGCAATACTAGGAGTAAAGGTAAAAAAGCAATACTAGAATGAACAATACATTGAACACCATATCTTGTACTGGTTCCGTTATAATGTGTGTATCAACTATTGTTTTCAACGCTGTGAGAAATGTGGTCTTTCCGGCACCTATATTTCCATCCAAAACTACAATTCTTGGAACATTTTTCAATGCTTATCTCCATTCTTTTACCATATTGCACCGTTTCCAATAAAGATACAGTTCAGATGTGATAACAGAAAAAAATGAAAACATGTGTTTTAATACTTTGGTTATGTTTTTATAAAGTTAGTTTTAATATTTGAATGATTCAAATAATAAAAACCGTTATTGCCTTGGTAATATTTGCTTCATTATGACGTCATAAAAGAAATATTTTACCCATTAAACCCCTGGACACCCCCCTCCATTGTGGTTGCCAAGTAATGGGTCACTAGGTCTCGATTGTTGATTGTTGCAACAATCAACAATCGGTTGCCGTCGTTTTCCCCCGCAGGCTGGAGCAGCGACTAAATCGCTGTCTAGTACTACTAGGGTATATGCAAATTATATGTATGGAAATATGTTTTTATAATGGTAATGTTTTTTTTTTTTCAAAATTAAAAAAAAGAGAACTGTTCCAGGTTAAATATAGTCACACATAAAAAACTGATATTGTTCAAATAAATAATTATATTATATTGCGTGGTGAAACCAAGTTACGACGACATGGATCAATAAGGAGTTGTATAAAAGTTATTTTAGTGCAGACTATTTTGCATAAACTTTTATAATTGTTTCTGGTTTTATTGCAGGGCACCCAACTGGTTCTCCCAAAACGGATTGATCCACCATTATGAATGAATATCAGTCCCATTATCTCGTTGGATTATCAAAATAACCGCCAGATACTCATACGAGCCACTAGAAATAAATGACAGACATTGCTCAGTAGAATTGAACGATGCAACTTTTCGGTTGACATCATTTGATAAAATGTGAATATGGTTTAGTAATACATGTATTTGGATAAACAGGGCTGTGGTTTCGTAAAGAAATTTACTTATTTCGAGAAGTCTGACATTCATGCTACTGCTCATGGTAGAGTTGCGAGCTTTAGGCATTTTATTTTAAATATCTTCCCTGCTTTACTTCGCTACGTCTCTATTTTACATTTAAAGTTCTCCTTGTTTTCCATGTTGTTCTCTAGTTATATGTTCGAATGACCCAAACATTTTCAACTTTGGAGTAACTTAAAAGACTTAATATTTTGCAAAAATAAGCGTGAAAAATAAAGTGAAGTAAAACGTACGACTACGTCCGTTTGCGTATAGTTATATACAAATATTGATTTCTCGTGGTCAATAAGTTGAGCATATGATCAAGACCAATTATGCGGGCATACTCAAATAATAGCAAACGCATCAACGAAATTACTCGTGCGTGTCTTCTTAGCATCTAGGGCTAACTGCAAAAACAAGTTAATACTTTTGCTCATTGTTAAATATTATGTTATGTTTAATTTTACTGTTTAAACATATGAATTCCCCGTAATAACTAAGATGTGTGTTATTCTAGATGCAAATTTGCAAATCTGAATAAACGACAAGTCAGAATGGCTTAGGATGAAGAGCACCCCACGACCTAATTTTTAAAAAGTGTTTATATGAGCATACAACCTCTTGATATATTGAAATATACAATAAATAATCAAATTTAGAAGAACATTTTTTACAAAAAGGTGTTCCTATTTTTGTAGCTAGCTGGCCTCATTTCGCTCATCTAGGCAGCTAGAATTCGGAGAGGAACACCTTTGGTGAAAAAGTGAAAATCAAAATACCACTATGAAATACCAATTTTTCATAATATTTCAATTATAAACATCTAGCTATATGTTTCTCAATAAAATGCAAATAACATTTTCAAAAGAATTCGAAAGAAAAATGAAAATTAATGAAAAAGCTGTTCCTTAAATTCTTGTAGCTAGAACGCATTTGTTTAAAGTTTGTAGCTAGATCAATTTTGAAAATGAACACCTTTTTTGAGGAACACCTCGTGGAGTACTCTTCTAGGATGATTGAAAATCTAAACAGGTACACTAAATGTTGTATCTAAATGAGGGGTCTAAAGTGTATTAAAAAAAAACCTATGTTTGTTTTAATTCAGCATATGATTAAGTATGATAATAATTACATGTATGTTATACGATTAAGAAATATTGAAGCTTTGTTATTCATTTTTGTTATTCAGATTTGATTCATATGTGTTAAATATTATTTGAATAAAACACCCGCTTAACCCGTTATATGTGTCAAATGATTAAGAAAATACACATTAATATTAATTCTCATATATATTGTTATCTTTTGACTCGCGGTTGGATGTCTGCATCTTTTGACAATTAAACGTACGTGAAGGCCACCAAACGAAACTTTTCAATAAACAAAACACAAAAACACAAAAACACTATGCATTGTATATCAAAAACTTTTCTTTTTTCAACATTTAGAATGTTCAGGAAGGTGCTATTTTTTTATTCAAAATGTTGTTGCTTTTTTTCGGGCCAGCTTAGAGCAAAAAAAGAAAAGGAAAATGTGAATGGTGAATTTGCCTTGAATAATTACATTTTTAATATAATATTAATAACTCATATATCAATCATACATGGATAAAACAAACAATAGCTTTTAGGAGATAAGCAATATGATTTAAGCAATATAATCAATATCAAAATAATATTAATTACATAATAGATAATCAAAAAGTGCTGCTCTAATTTCCGGACTGCTAAAGCAGCTAACGTAACATTTTCGAACTAGCGGATTTATGTTTGGGAACACCTTTTATGAGGACAGCTCTTTGGGTGCTCTTCATATGTAACATATGGACAACATGACTTATAATGCTGACCATTTATTACATTTCTTTGGTTGACATACAAGTGTATACTCTACCCATACATACATAGCTTTCAATGGATAAATTTAAATATATGAAACTTGCTCAAAAGGATCAGAATGGAACGGATTCAGAGGAAAACAGTTTGTATTGTTTATTTTACACTGATATATGATTATATTATTTCACATTCGATACTAAATGTTAAACTTTATTCAGTCATGCATATTTACAATTTGTAACTTCCAAGGATCATTTAGACATATATTTTGTTTACATATATTTTATTGACCATGGTCTGTGATTTATTCAACCGTAGCTTTTCTCATAATTCACTCGAAAAATAAGTGCATTTATGTACGTAACATTCTGGCACCTATTCATAACACGGATTCAAGGTAAGAGGTCGTGTGAGTAAAGAAAGAGAGGGGATGGATATACAATTAATTAAAAAGAAGGGCATATAGTTTACTTAATTCAGAGAGAATCTATGCAATCTTTTTGTTTGTGAATATGTGCGACTGATAAGCTCAACAAAGTTCTATCCAACCTGAATTAGAAAATGAGTATTCGGATTTGAATCCATCATAAGACCATCTTCACTAAACAAATATCACACAATTTTCGCGGGTGTTATAGGTAGTTATTCGAAGAGCATACAACCCCATATCAATTATCAGATCATTGTACTCTGAGACCTCTTTTTCCAAAATGCATTGAAACCCCCCTACTACAATTTTCAGACCAGAATCAAACGACCTCCTGGCCTGCTGCAGGCATTATGCTTGCCAATGTGCTGCTTGGTTTGGGAATACTCAACTACCCGTATGCGTTTAAGATGGCCGGTGGGGTCTTGCCAGCCCTCGTCATTCAGACGGTATTCGTATGCGTGCATGAATCGTGCTTCAGTTGTTGTTGAGCGTAGCCTGCGATTTGCCGAATATATAATGTATTCTAACGTTTTCTATCAAACATATTTTCATTTGAAATAGATTGAGTCTTCAAAAGTATTTCGTATAAAGTAGCTGCGCGTTATTGTTTTTTAAGATTTAATATTTGCAATTATTTTTCAAGTAGATTTTTGCTAAATTGCCAGTTTCATGATGTTGTTATCATTTATAGATATGTCTGATACCATTGGTCGCTGGGTATCTCGTGGTAGGCAAAGCATCCCTTTTGCATTCCGACTTAACTTTCCAAAGTGTCATCAAGCGCTATTGTGGCTTTTCCGTGATGATATTCTGTAACATTGTCGCTTTTCTATATAATTTCGGTGCATGTATTGTGTTCTTAGTAACACTGGCGGATCAGATAGATTCAAGTATGGTTTGTTGTTTTTTTTATGCATAAAATCGCTTTTTGAATAATTTCATTTTAAAAAGAACCAATATTTCTATCATTAAAATATCATTTATATAATATAAAGTACATGTATATTGTTTAACATAATATATAACATAAACATTTTTAACATAATACTTAAACTTTAAGCTCTTGATTTCTGTTTCGGAAACGGGTTTTGCACTATTTGGTTTTTGCAACGCCAAATTACACTGCCCTGCATTGCAATTTTGCTCATACTGCCGTTTTGTTTTGTGAATAATTTTGACGGAAAAGCACTTAAATTTCTTAGGTAGGTTTTAGTTATTCTATGAATAATCATGAACAAAGAATATTAGATAACGAATGTAAATGAAAAATTGTCAAGCATAGAGAAAACTATTTCGTTTCAGTTCAGTTGAATTATTTTTTTAAAACCAATCTTGAAATGTTTACATTTATTTATAAATGTAATCGCATTTATTTGTAGTATTTTAGGTGTCGCAACAGCTGGGTATATCATTTTCCTTGTCGTTTTCAAATACGTTATTTCAATGGAATATGTTGTATCAAATAAAAGGTATAATGTTTTCTTTCATTTCTGAAAAGAAAAAAAAACAATGTTGTCAATAAACTCTTTGAGAATCAATGGCGCAGTTAACTATTTCATATCAATCACACTGTACTTAAAATATTTGAATCTCAATTTATGCGTCCGATTAATTTTCTATTAAACTACAGGTATATTCAATGACTCTCTTTGCTAAATTGTGATATTTTTTTTCAAAAATCAGTAATAATATGCATAAAAAATATTTCAAATGTTTAAGGTTAAACTCTTAACATCAGCAAACACATATTTCTATCTGATTCTCTTTTTAATTGATTTGCCACTTTATATCATTATCGTAGAAATTGTATGTTTTAGAGAACCACAATTTACACGGAATGGGATATTAAACACGTTACCTACATTATTCTTCAGTCTTGAAGTACGTTGTGAGTTTAATATCTGATCATTAAAACATTATTTCTTGCATGGCAATGAATATGTTCCGTTTCATCTATTACTCTTGTCTGAACCATTTTTTTAAAATGTTGGTATATGGTAACATGAGGGACATGAATGATGCATGGTTCTCTTTATTATATCCTAAAGGCCCATGCTGAGGCAGTGCCTATATTCTCATGTCTTCGAAAAAGAACGAATCTGGAAATATGCAAGACTTTGGCAACTGGTCTGGGTATATCATTGATCATATTAAGCATCGTTGGTACATTTGGTTACCTTGGAGTCACCCACGATGTTGCCAGTGATTTGCTTCTATCATACAAGCAAGATAATGTTGTTATGATTGGAGTTCTGCTAATGGGGGTGAAAGCTATAGCGACGTATCCTGCCGTCTTCTTTTGTTCAAGGTATAAAATAATTTAAATTAAATGCGTTCAAATGAATATGTATTTTTAAAATAATATATTTTATGGATAATTAAATATGACTTTGTATCAATGTTCTCCTACAAAATGTTATGACACCTAAAGTATGACCGAAAGCAATATGTTCTTAAAATATTCAAAAAAACTTTCTGTTTCATTAGTATGACGTTTACATTTAGGTAACGAATCCTTTCGCAAAATAATACATGACTTATGTTTAGGCGAAGTCAAATGCGGATACACTTGTAATAAATGAACATGCTTGTAATTTAAGGACAGTACTTGATAATCTCATGAGTCCATATTATGCTTCATATGGCTTCAACGAAAAGTGGATAATTTATATGCACACCCTACTCTTATTTGCATCATCCGTCGTTATTGCTGTGTTTGTGCCGACAATTTGTCACTTAATTTCGTTAATGGGCGGAGCTGCTGCACTTATGATTCTTGTATTTCCAGGTAACAGGGGTCATATATGGAAGCTTTTAGTACAATATCAAAATAGTTTTGAGAAAAAGGCGTTAAATGGTTTTAGATAAGTCAATTCTATACTGAATTTCTATACTGAGTAACATGTGCTCGACCTATGTTATCGTATTTTTGCTTGAAAAATACGCTCACGAATATAGGAGTACCTTACTTAATTTCACTCGACCACTCCATTTTCCATTCAGGGCTTTGCTTGATCGGAATGTACATAAACCAATCCAAAGACCGAACTCCGTTCATCGTTGGTGTAATCATGGTTGTGAGTGGAACATTTTTAACAACAGCAATAACGCTTCAAAGTGTCTTGAGATTCACGCAGGAGAACTATATCAAAGAGCTTGTTTGTAAATAGTCCCTCAATATCAGCAGTATAACCAAGTACCAAAATACTATGCTTAATCATTCCAAAAGATACCCATGACTAATATGTTTCTAGATGCATGATCGGGCAGCGTTGTGTACCTTTTATGCAGTTATCAAAACTTAAGCTTAAAAGAATGAATATTACTGGAAATTTAAATTGATTGATACGATACTAATATTTAGGTTTTCAACCGTTTTTAAATGTAAAAATGCATGATTTGTGTGTTTAATCATCAATAAGGCATCGAACATATAGATAAGTAAATGAGAAAATACGCAATGATATTTGGATCTTGAATAACAACTTATTATACCATACCAAGTTGTGCAATCACTGGTTTGACGAAACAACAGGCTATCGGCCTATCAGTGTCACATGCCTATTAGTCCCTACACATGGTATATTCGACAGATCGATTATGATATCTTAAATTGACGTACGAACATATGTCATAAAGTTAAAGTGCCTTTGCCTCTGCTATGAAGTACTTAGATGAGGTCAAAGTCAAACTTAATGAATACATTAATAAAGTCATATCAGGAACGAGCCACAAAGCAGTGGAATACTCGTTATTACTTCATAGTACGAGACTGTGATCATTGCAATATAAGCACTTCAATCTAGTAATTATACTTGCTGGGATGTCAATTGATTGCCTGGCTGATGGAAATATAAACAATGCAGATCCCAAACCGCTGTTTGGTGTTCGTGCTTTCCAAATATTTGACATAAACGCCAGATTGGATTGTTGCAAAATTATAATGGTTTGAATATTGAAATAAATCAAGTTAAGGGGAGAAGAACGTGAAGGAATCCAAAAAGGGTCTTATCAATCAGTACAACAATCATAAAAAAAAAATGCAATATCGTTTTGAAAACAAGCTGTAAATGTGAGTTCTAAAGATATTCTACTCCAAACTCTTTATGCTTGATATTCAGCTTATTTATGCGCATTTTGTACATTTCATTGTGACAAAAAAAGACATAGGTTCATAGCAGTCATTGCCGTTCCATAGAACCAGGTGCCTTCAAGTACTCTCCCTCTCTTATTGAGACTTAGCAAAATAAGGTCCTATTTCTATGAATGATGTTCATCAATTCTCTGAATTCAACCGAAATAAACACCATTTTGTGTTACTACTAACTATAAACTGCCCAATATGCTATTTGTGTGTAATCATAGCTTTAAACCAACCACCAAATTTGGATGGATCGCTCTAACATGTGACGTCTCTGTGAAATGATATATCACCAATTTCAGTCCAATGCTTTACAAATCATGTACAAAATAGTAAACTCTAAGCTATCGACCACTGCAGCGTAAAAGCTTTGCGAGACAGATCACTATGGATTATCACAAATCAACGAAATTTACCCAAGACCCGATTTCTAATGTGTTAATTTGAGTATGGTACAGTTTGAAACATTGAAATATACAATTAGATATATAAATAAAAAAGAGCGAATTGGTTTCTTTTTTATCAGATAGCAGAGTTCAGTTTGCTCATATAGTCAGTTATAATTATTAATATGCCTTAATAACAGCTTGATTGTAGCTACATAGTCTCAATGCACATTTCAATGGTATGGGACTATGCATTCGTCCTGGGACGTCGACGAGGTTGATAACTCAGTGTTTCCGCAGATTGGGCACCCTTTTTTTTCTATTTCGTTCCACCTCTCTTCACTTATTCTCTCAGTTTCATATGTAGGTTTCCCGTGACGATTCTCCACTGCCAGTTTTTTTAAGGTTCCGCCAGCCAACTTTTTCCTTGGACAACCCACACGATCAGATGTTGTCGCCTGGCACAGCCTCCACTATTGTTAATTTGATCTTTATTACTTTGTGTCTATATCTGGGAATGATATATCATTTTTTTCTGCGTATTTTCTGCCTCATGACTTCAAAATCCACTTCAAGTCGTTCGGTTTTCCAAACTCTTTCCGTTTTAATCTCTTTCCTAGCCTTCTGGCATCACATGCGTTGCTTGCTTGGATGATAGCTTTTGCCACACTCTCTTTCCCATGACTAATCGCCTGCATGAATTGGAAAACATGCTCTCTTGATGCGAAGGTCCGCTCGAACCCCGGATGGTTAACTGGTAGAAGTTGGTTAGCCCTTCTTTCCCTCCAATGAAGAGGACTTCACGAGTTCTAGCTACAAAAGGTGTTCCACATTCGGCTTGCATATTTATATGTAATGTTTTGTTGCTACAAGAAAAGAGGAACATCTTATTTGGTCGTTAAGTGCCCTTCTTCCAATGAACTTAGTTATATTCTTTAAGGGGGTATCACGCTTCCTTCCACATAGACGCGGTATCCGTCAAGTCTATTAAAATATTCACAAGCACACTAATATTTTATAATGAAACTTTGTAGAGAGAGTATATATATTTTTTAAATAAGCACCTTTGTTTAAAGAAAACCTCGTGATGTGCATTTCCTCACTGCCTAAAGCAAGGAAAATATTTTCGCGGAGAGGGAATTCTCTTCGAAACCGCCATCTAGAGGAATTCAATATTTTGTTTATAAAGGGGTTTCCCCAACCGTAAAAATATTTTTTTCTCTCGAAATGCCAACAAAATTATAACACCAGATGCTTTTTATGAACGGTAACCATAATGCTATCACGTATTCATATAAGTTTTATTCATTTGCACGTTGATTTACAACTTACACGTCCCAGGTTGACATGGGACGTGGGCCCTTGCTTTGGCTAGTCTACGCTCGTAAACTAAGTTTTGCAGTTTAATATATATTATAGTCTATTAGAGTCTTTATCATAGTGTGTTCTATAGGGTAC
>LQRL01137895.1:9928-27419 GCA_001703475.1 Hydroides elegans | reverse complement strand
TATTTCTTGAATCAGATTCCATACAGTTAATATCAATAAATTATTTATATATATATATATTTATATATCTGCTTCACAATTTATATTTTACCCGAAGTGTTATCCTTTGGTGCGATGGTGTAGTGACCCTCCGGTGCCCTGCAGAGCTTGTCGTACGAATTTTGGTGTTGCTGTCGGAGATCACGCATTAGATTCACTATATCTGAAAATATGAAACAAATACAATATTAAATTCCATATGAAATTTCGATTTATCAAAACCAATAATTTACCATCTTTACCGTTTATATTTAACAAATTACAATATTTTAATTAGTAAAAATAATCACAATGGTTGGATAAAAAGAAGTGTGCCTAAAACAAAATGTGCACCAACAATAGAGAGTTTGGGCAAAAAATGTCACACCGGGATGACGGTGTTTCGGTATGTTTATTTTAATCTTTACCCGATTAATCATGCCACTAAAAATGTTTAATATGATATAAACATTCATTTAAACTATTAATAAATTCAATTAATTTATTTTGCAAAACTTAAAGCAGAATAATTTCACTGAATAACTTAGGTTTAAGTCCTAATTAAATGGGTTATGATTAAAATCTGCTGACCAAAACACAGTCATCCCGAAATAACCATTTTTGCCCAAACTCTCTAATAAACGTTCGCATGCAGTCTTATTTATAGAAACATAACTTATCAGTTTAACTAATTTTTACCCATGCCACGAACATCGGCCAAATGAAATGGCATGCCAATATTTAGCTCATAGCCATCGGGAAAGGTCATTTTATACGACTTGATACTGAAATTATTAGATATATAAATTATTCTAACAGTATATATTTGGATATGAGGTGTTTTTCGTTTAAGCATTTAAATATTAATTAATGTATACAGTACTTAACGTTACATTTCAAATAATTAAATATAAAAATAATACAGATATATTGAATTTAAATAAAATTACTCTTTATTTTTTACCTTAAACTATACGAAACCGCCAGTTTGAATGTTTTTATCACGTGACAAATTGGGGTTATCGAAAGGGAAAGTCAGATACAGATTTTTGTATATAGATACAGATACACATTCCAAACAAATGGTTATCTGAAATCCGAGACAGTCTCAAGAACGTATCTAAACCCACACAAATACACCCTAACAATATCCACATTTAAAAGTTTAAAATGATTCCACAAACTCTTTCATTTTTTTTTATTTATTGAACTCCACAAATAACACTTCCGGTTTTCCTGAAAGATTTTTTTGTTTGTGTTTTTCCAGTTTATCAGCAAGGATTTGACTGCAAAACTATATATATTATATGCAATCATCGCACTATGGGTGAATGTCCACATTGAGTTCATTTTTACAGGTATTATGCGATAGGTTCTTTACGTGTAACTCGCTCCTTTTAAGGCCCAAAGTGCCAACCCCAAATACAGGCCAAAGTTGGGGCCCTATTCTTCTAGACCAGTATAAGTCACACCATAGTTACGTCCCCCAAACAAATCGGGATTCAAGCAATGTGATTGGACAAGAGATTTTACTTCCTAGATACCTCCCCCAAACATTGAAAAATAAATAGCTTGTGACAGTGGTCTGCAAGAATAGAGTTGGGGTGTCTGTTTGTCCGTCATTGTTTTCTTTTGCGGGCTAGACATGTTGAACGGAAGGTCATAACGACATTTTTATTCTTCCAGACCAGTCTACGTCACACCATTCTTGCGGACCACTGTCTTCAATCTTTAAAATTGACCAATCACAAGCTATTTATATTTCAATGTTTGGGGGAAGTATCTAGGAAGTAAAATCTCTCGTCCAATCACATTGCTTGAATCCCGAATCGTTTGGGGGACGTAACTATGGTGTGACGTAGACTGTTCTGGAAGAATAGTCACGTCCCCCAAACAATTCGGGATTCAAGCAATGTGATTGGACGAGAGATTTTACTTCTTAGATACTTCCCCCAAACATTGAAAAATAATTAGCTTGTGATTGGTCAATTGTTAAGATGGCGGACAGTGGCCCGCAAGAATAGGCTCAAATGAAAGGTCTTGATGTGTTTATGTGCCTTTTGACAGATTCAGCCACCGGAAAGGGCAGAATTCGGTCAAAATGCAAAAATCTTTAGAACGGAAGGTCATATTGACTTGGTTATAGGCTCAAATGAAAGGTCTTGATGTGTAGATGTGTCTTTTGACAGTTTCAGTTGGATTCAGGCGAAGTCAGCCGAAGTCGGCCGAATTTAGCCAAAATGTAAAAAATAAAGATGCGTTTTCGAAATATGAGTTTGTACGGGCCCTGCTAGAACTTTCGAACCTAGCCCCAAATAGACCTATACAAATCTCTGCAACCGACCCACATGGGCTATTTAGAGCAATTTCGAACCGAGAGATTTGGTTATAGGCTCAAATGATAAGTCTTGATATGAAGATGTGGTTTTGACAGTGTTGGCCAAAGCCTGCCATCGGAAATAGTCCAATTCGGCCAAAATACCAAAGAGTTGTGATTTTTTTCAAAACATGAGCATATACGAAATTCAATACCCCTTTGAATCGGAGGTAAGTCAGGGCCTTTTCGTGTTTCACAAATACTTCCTTGTTAAGCTTCAAGACACTTCGTATCCATATGAACAATGAATTACTTACCATGAACTTTTATACCGGCACCCGCACCACATAATGTACGGAGGACCATGGGATTTGGTTTCAGGCTTAAGAGAAAGGTTTGATAAGTGTCCCTTTGGCTCGCGCCAACCTTGAAATTCCTCTCGCAAAAGTTGTACGAACCTTTCTCTTTCGCATTTTAAATTTTTCTTTCGCAATTGATATTGTTACAATAATTGTTTGAAATAATGTTTATATTTGCGAAATACATCAATTTTATTTTCGTTTTTTTTTTTCGAACTAAATTAGCATTTTGCGAAGATATAGCATTTTTGCTTTATATATTTGTTCAGACCTTGATTATATGTCACTGAAATAGCTGTATTAATATTTCAGGGTAACAAGAGGTGTAGAGGAGTAGTTGCGGATCACAATGGATGATTTGATCTTAGCGGCTTCTAAACTGACTCGCCATATAAAATGCCCGATATCAGGTTAGTGAAATTAAATAACTGTTGAACAACAGGCATAATATTGATAACCGGTAGATCTTGATCCCTTTTGGTTTAGGACGGTCGGGTTAAGTGCCTAGTGATTATTTCCTATATGACTTTTTCGTCCCTCGTCAAACTGGTCGAGGGCGTCTGTTATAATTTCTGTAATTAGTATGTATGCATTGCAAGTACTCTTTTTATCGGAAATACTTCTAAAGGTATGAAATACTTGCGTCTTGAGTTTCTGTATCTTCAGTACACACAGTAAATTGATATCAATTGTCTGATATACAACATTTCATTTTGATTCACCTTGATTGTCAATATGAGGAGAGTTTGATTTGAGATGTCATCAAACAATCGTATTTATAATTGAACAGCGTTGCTATTCGCACATCGAAAGAAAATGCGTTGCAAAATATGCAACGCCTTTGCTATAGAACAGATTGTCCCACAGAAATTGACTTTATATTCATGTTTTTTTTTTGTGATAGTCAGTAGAAAAACAAAAACTCTTATGGAGCTAATCGACGTTGTTGAATAATCATATTCGAATGCTTACACACGTTGATATTTAACAATCTTGTTTGTGCTTTCTTACAGATTTACTGGAACAATTGGAGCCGTTTGAAGACATCGTGCAGCTCTATTATGGATGCAAATTGTGTGTGGATGCAGATCCATATGATTCGACGGCCACACTGCTGGCCCACATTCAGTTGCACCACGAGCAGTACATTCATAAAACCACAGATGGCAGCTGTCAGACAGATATTAACCAGGTCAGTTTATAGGTTTATATTATAGAAAATATATTTTTGATGTGATTTGATATTTAAAAAAACCTGCTCTACTTTGGTTTCTTTTAATATCATAACCTGTGGGATTGAATTTCTTTGGTATTGCTTACTATCTCATATTAAGTGGTTTCGTTAGTCAAATCTTAAGATTTAGGTATTGGACACAAATTAAGATCAATTACGATTCCTTATATTATATTTCGTCAAAAGTGGACACAATTTGATATATCTCCATTGATAAAATCATTACCATTTCTTTTTCTTTAAGACATATCCTAATGCAACGAAACGGAAAAGAAAATTGACATTGATAAAATCACTACCATTTTGATAAATTTAAGACTTCTCAAAAACGGAAAAGAAAACTGACACCACCCCCACAATCTGAACAAGAAGCGTCGAGTTCACAGGCAACCATTCCAATAGGAGAAGAAACTGATGTGACGGATTTCGCAACAAACGATGCATCCGAGCCATTGATTATTCCGAAACGAGAAGTGGTAGAGCAAACGACCCATTCTGCTGTAAGTGTAACCAAATTATTTTTCCTACAAGAAAGTGTATTTATTCTACTAAGAGATAATCTTGGTATTAGTGCTTTTCAAAAGAAACCACATATTTTTTAAACATTTTTTTTAAAATATATATTCTCGATTTTTTAAATTGTCAAATTGGATTACTTTCCCTGTTTTTTTTTTCCTGAAATCTTCTGGTCACTATTACTAAAATACCTAACTTCCAGTCGGTAATAATTCGTAGCTTTGAATTCATTAATATTTTGCTTTTTTTTTTCACTAATTATCGACCTCGTTTCATTATTTCAGTCATCCTCGGATGTCAAACCAGTCATGCATCCGGCAGACAGTCAATTGGCAGACGATTTGATCGATGCTGCAGGTTGGTATTTGATAGTTTATTTATTTATTCTAAAAAAAAGTTTTCTTTGTTTGCTATTATTTATGTTGGGCTTAAGTATTTAAGAATGTTACGTTTTGGCATTTATTCATTGTTATTTTGTTTGACGCATTGTTGATCAAACATGTTTTTTTTTTAGAAATATTTAAAATAAACGACAACCTTAACATTTAAGAAAAAAGTAAAAAGTATTTTTGAAAATGGAGAAAAAATAAAGAGAAAAGTCAACTGCATTTAATTCTACAGAATCAGTTTGATAATTTTGCTTCATTTCTAAAGTACCGGTAAGTAACAAAACATGAATGATGCAACAAATAAATGTTTACTTAATTTATTTTCTCACTTTAAAACTTATTCAACATTTTACTGAACATGCTACAAAACTAAAATTACGTGGTAAACTATAATCTAGATATGATTAAACGTCTAAATTGAGGGAATTTAGTATACATCATGGCTTTCTCAGCTACCTAAAGTTTTAAAATCCTTCCGTTCTTTTGGGTGCATATTTTAGTTAAGTTTTTACATCGAACATAAAACATGTTGCTAAGAATGTTGAATTTCGACTTGCATAAATATCAACGAGGAGAGTTTCTACAAAATGAGAAAAAAATATGTTTTTGGGTGAACAATGGCGGAACAGCAAAGAAACACATATAAAATGAAACCAAGCTTGCTCAAATCGCCTTCTAAATCTTTCAGTGAAACCTCCTTTCATTTTTTAACAGCTCAAACATAAATTAAATAACTGAGCTTCTTGAATCGTTTGGTAGACCCTTTTTGACCAAATTTAATTATAAAACAAAGCCAGGCGAATACAAGCACATAAGACTTGGTTCTCATTTTTAACGCGGTTTTTGCTTTGCTTTTTCCCCATTGCAGAAGAAGAGGCTTTGGCAGCCGAAGGCGAGGAGGAAGATGCCTATGGCGGAGAAACCGACGAAGATTATATGCCGAGCGATGATGAAGAAGTAGCCGAAGGCATAGCCGAACCGGAAGTAGAAATGCACAGCGTGATAAACGAGTCCATTAACTTTGAAGATGTGCTTGATCATGCCGACTTAGATGCGGATAATGGAGCTGATTCGTCGGATTATGCGATGAAATCGTTGATTGCATCGCATTTGTATGCGATGGGTTTTGATGGAGAGGCCGCGGTGCCTAAAAAGAAAATAAAAAGAGAGAAAGAGGTAAAAAGAGAGCCTAAGATAAAGGTGGTAAAGAAAAAGAAGAAAACTAAAGTCAAAGCGGAAAAGACTACAAGCGTTATTGTCAAAGATAATACCCCATCAAAAAGACCGTACGAGAAATATGCCATATACAAATGTTCAGAATGTGATTTCACTACTGAGTTCCGATCAAGTCTATCAAGACACAAAAAGACCCATAAAGATAAGTCATTGACCAATTTGAAATGCGACACGTGTGGGCGATATTTCAGGAATAATTACGATTTACGCAAACACGAGGAGGTGGCCCATATTGAGGCATTGGGATGCGAGATATGTGGTAAAGAATTCCGGTCGCTAGGCGGCTATCGGTCGCACATGCATCTCCATAACAACGCAACGAAATACAAATGCGAACTGTGTGACCAATGCTTCCTCTCCAAAGACCATTATCTAGGCCATTGTGCCAAACACATCGAGGCAAAACCGCACACGTGCAATGTATGTGGCAAATCTTTCCGCTTCAAAACGAGTGTGGCTCGGCACCAAATGTACTGTAAACCGGAAGGGACCGAGCCGTCGGGAGAGGTCATTGCGTGTAATGAATGTGGCAAGACGTTTAAAAGGCGGGAATACCTGAGGGAGCACAAGAGACAAAAACATGGCGATATGCGGTATCCCTGTATATGTGGAATGGTTTATGCGTATCCCGGATCATTACATAATCATAAGAAGACGTGTAGCATGGTGAAAGTGGAGTAGATCTGAGTGATGTATAGAAATAGTTATAAGATGAAAATGAAATGATAAATAGAATAGGTGAGATGATAGAAATGACAAATGTTAAATTGTCGAAAAATAAATTTATGTTTGATTTAAAACTGTATGGACCAGTTTGAATGGGAAGAATGTGCGTGACTTAAACATTATTTATAAGTTATCAGCTTGAATTTTTGACAGAAAGCTAAACTTTTCAGACATTGAGCTCTGATTTTGTTTAGAAAGTAGATTATCGATCCGAGTTGAATATAATTAATCATTTAATGCAACATATGTTAGCTTGCGGTTTATCGCCTTGAGTTTTAGAGTTATATCACAGTGTAACACAATCAGTTAAAGCAAACTGTATCTTTATATGACTAAAGATTGAATATTTCTAGTTTTGTTATCTTTACAAATATTTTCTGTTGTTTACTAGGTTTAATCAATTATACAAAATACTAGGCTTAAATATTGTTTACTTACTAGTTGTACGAAAGCAAATCATATAAATATAATGTCATATATTTTAGTATATTTAGATTGATTGATTTTTACAAATTTCTACGTAGATAATATTCTTAAAACTCGTTGTTGCAATTTTTGTAATGAGTTTGTTGCATGTTGACGAAAACGGAATGTACGGTTTTTATTTAATTAAATAAATTCAACTATGAAATGCTCATTTACTGAATTAAATGTGGCTTATATGTAACAACATCATAACTCGCAAAAAAAGAATACTAGAAACCAAGCTGTTGCTTTGAGTTCGCTTACCTAAGAGTATTTAAAACACTCATATTTATCAATATTTGCGTGTAAAGCTTAAAGTCAAAAATGCATATTTTCTATTTCTATAACAGAATGAAAATGTTAAGTTCCAAACCACACAAGGTTATGCAATTTGAAAGAATAAGAGCCATTTCGTGAAACCACTAAACTCTTAAAATTCTTAACCAAAAATTGATTATAATCTGTTTCAGTAACGATCAAAACTGAACCTGGAATTCTCCCGGTAGCATTATGTGAAAACCAAGCGGTTGCTGAAAAACGAGTTTCAGCCAGAGATAGAAATAGACTATTCAGACAGAGAGTCAAGGCTGATCCAAAAAAGCATGAGGAACTCAAAAGAAAGGAAAGAGAGAGAATGCGTGCAAAACGAAAATCGGACAGGGAACGGGCGTTAAGAAACGAGGAAATGCTTCAAGAACTGAGGAGAAAGAAAAGGGAACAAATGCGAATATATCGGGCAAAAAAGCGAATAAAATCGGAAGTGCATTGAATAGCAATTGTGTTAGAGTAGAATAGTTTAGACTGTAGATTATGAATATACTCTAGTTTCTAGGACTGCAATATATACAATCAAAATTATAAAAGTATAAGTTATTATTGTGTAACCCGAACGATCATGGTCGTAGAAAAAAATGTAATTTTTTTTTTCGATAAAAAATATACTCTTTTTTCAGATGTCGAATTTTAAATTATACATGATTATGTGTTGGTGATTTTTAATCAAATGTGTTAATCGATATACATATTTGCATATTTTACGTTTGATTTTCTTATAATTTTCTACGTGACTTTATTGAGAACATTTATCTTTATATCACCTTTGAAAATTAATTATCTATGAATATAACGTTATGATTTACAGAATTTAAGAGTAATTAATTATAACTATTAAATGTTATTCATTATTGTGCTGTTAATTATATCGTATGTGATAAAATAAAAGTATGACTTATAAACAAAATAAACGCAAGACCTTTTTATGAGTTTTAAAAATATAGATTTTAAAAAATCTTTCACACATTTCATCAGCAGGTTGCATTTAAGAAAACAAGAGTTAGGAGTTATCACAGATATATGACATGTATGAACATATTTCAAAACACTTTACAGTCACTTGTTAAAAATTGGTCTATGTCATTGGAGTTTGAACCTCATCAAATATAGCCATATATGTATTTTTTTTTGAATAAATAAATAGAAAGAAATATAACATTATAGATAGATATAATCAAGTTGTTTTAATTCGCACCTTTGATATCTAGCAGCACCAATAATTATCTTTATTAGACTCAGACAGTGTAAACTACACTACAGTCTTATCCGCTTATCTCGTCAGTGCTCGGACCGAAGTCAAAATGACGAGATAGCCTGGTGACGAGATATCCGATTTTAAAATGGCAAATGTATATAGGGGTGGGGATTCGGAAAAGTGACGAAATAGGCGGATGACGAGATAAACGGGTACAAGATCCCAGTCTACACAAAACCTCATCATGACCTCATGGTGATCTCATATGAGCTAATTTTAGGTCACCATGAGCTCATGATGATGTTTTGTGTAGACTGGGATAAGCGTGAAATACTGTGACTTTCAAAACAGGCTATTGCTTCAGGTGAAAAAAAAAACTATCCAAATCCATCAAGCCATATGTTCATTATATTGCATTTATTGTCAAATAAAAATTTTAGATATCGCAGTAAAAATCATAACTGACAAATTACAAAAAAACTCGTAATTCATAACTACTAAACTAACGTTAATGTAGACAGACAAAAACAAATCACATCAAACGACCGGAAAAATTGCGATTATAGACTGGTACATTGTAAACTCACTTTATCCCCACCTTAAATTAAAGCAGCTGAGGATCTTAATCAACAGGGAACATCCAAACATCGAACAATCAAAAGTGGCTACTATAACGTTCATGAAACATATTCTTATAAAAAAAATATATACATGAATATAAAACATATATTTTTTCACAGAAAAGAACCCATACGATCGATTTTTGGTGGCACGTCCAGCCATACTTCCGGTCGGCCATGACAGTGACGATGACCACGTGGGCGATGACATGGGAGCGGACAGCGACGCTACGCTGGATGCTCTGGAAACGCAAGCCATGGAAACATCCGGTGTGGGCATCAAACAGGATGAGTTAGTTAAAAGGTGCGGTTGATTAGTTCTTGCGATTTTGTAATACTGGTTTGAATTTATCCCAATTTGTTTTACTTTTATTGCTTTAAAGTGAATAAATACAAATAAATCCAAATTTATTGAGTATCTTGCACGTTTAAAATGACTTTGTCGTCTAAGCCGTTTAAAATGGCTTTGTAGTCTATTTTTTGCTGATCTCTAGATCTTTCTACAAACTATATAATAAATGCTATTTTCATTCAAGCCAGCATTTTTTCACGGGTTACCCTCGTAGCTAATACTTAATACGTATTTCCACACATTCCAAAATCTTATCCTATATGACATTCGACTGTTTCTTTTTTTCGCAGCTCAGCCCATAATATCACTACCGACAGTATTGAAACCAGATACGGTGAACCCTCAGATGCCAACGCGGACGAAGCTCTAGAAACAAGTAAAGACGACTCCTTCATTGAATTAGGAGTCGACCGAAATGAGGGGAGTATGGCGAATGAAACCAGAAAAACCGAGGAGGAAAAGGATGAGCCTGTGCATAAGAGAGCAAGGCACATGGAACCGGAAGCTACGCGTTAGTATCATTAAGCCGGGGTACATTGTATTTAATTTGTATTCTTGTTCTGTCTTTTCAATGGTGTGCAATTAAGTAAAGGATAAAGTACCGGTACTAGGTCAATCCATTAATTAAGATATTGTTAAAACAAAAAAAAATCTTGAATATAAAGGGACTGTTAACAAAAAATGTAAGATGACAGCAATTGAAACCGAGATGAATTTCACGTGCACTGTCAAATTGCAACTTTGAATATGACAGAGTCACAGACCGATAAATGTTACAAAGTATTTATTGTGTATGTCATGTTAAATTTATGTATGAGTAAGCGATTCAACCTACGGTTTGCAGTTGAATGATAATCATAGATAAGTTCTGTTTTCTTAAATTCATATGAAAAGTACGATACTGCTGCATATTTCTCAAAATACATGATTATTATTTCAGCCACAAAAAAGAAAAGGGGTCGTCCACCTAAACAGAAAAATGGTCTTCTACCTACAAACAAAAGGGGCCGTCCACCAACTAAAAAGAAAAATGGTGAGTGTTTAATAATCAACAACAAAGTAGTTGTTTTTCTAGTCAAGAAAGAACGTTTTTTTATAAGATGAATTAAATAAGATAGATTGTGATTTACTAGCAATAAACATAATCTGTGAGTTATTAGCTACAATTTAATAGTATGCTTTACGATTCGAGTTAAACAATCGCATTTTACCTTTATTGATAAGTACTGGTACAGTTTTTATGAAGATTCTAAATTCCTTATTATCCCCCGTGAAAACGAGGGGATATAGGGTTGAGCTTGTCCGTCTGTCCGTCTGTCTGACCGTCCGTCTGTCTGTCCGTCCGTCTGTCTGTCTATCTGTCTGTCCCGCTTGATATAGGGTACTTTGTGCACGCGAGTTTGGTATGAAGGAGTTGAGCTAGAGCTTCCAAATTGTATACACGCATAAACCAAGGTCTGAAGTCGTGCCTCGTCAAGGTTTTTTTCTCGATCTGTTGAAAATTTTCGATTCTGGAGCACTTTAGAAATTGTCGATTTTAAACTTTTTTTCAGATGCCAAGCACTTTGTGCAGGCGAGTTTGGTCTGAAGCAATCGAGCTAGAGATTTCAAATTTTATACACGTATGAACCAAGGTCTGAAGTCGTGCCTCGTCAAGGTTTTATCTGGATCGGTTGACAATTGTCGATTCTGGAACACTTAAAAAATTGTCGATTTTTAACATTTTCACCCGATGTTAAGTACTTTGTGCACGCGAGTTTGGTATGAAGGAATTGAGCCAGAGATTTTTAATTTAATACACATATAAACCAGGACCTAAAGTCGTGCCTCGTCATGGTGTCATCTCAATCGGTTGAAAATTGTCGATTTTGGAGCACTTTGTACAGGCGAGTTTGGTATGAAGCAATTAAGCTAGACCTCTCAAATTTTATTCTCGTATAAACCGAGGTCTGAAGTCGTGCATCGTCAAGGTTTTATCTGGATCGGTTGACAATTCTCGATTCTGTAACACTTTGAAAATTGTCGATTTAAACATTTTCACCCGATGTTAAGTACTTTGTGCACGCGAGTTTAGTATGAAGGAATTGAGCCAGAGATTTTTAATTTAATACACATATAAACCAGGGCCTAAAGTCGTTCCTCGTCATGGTGTCATCTCAATCGGTTGAAAATTGTCGATTTTGGAGCACTTTAAAAAGTAGCAAAAAGATGAGGAAATGTGCCTGATCATTAAAGTACGTGGTTTGAACTTATATAAGCTGGTATGTACTTATATATTGCTTATATAAGCAAACATGCTTATATAAGCATATTATTTTTTAGATAAGTGAAATTATATTCTTTCTTTACTTGTCTCGTCAGCTGCCCTCCAAAAACATTTTGCGTGTGATTTTATAAGCAAGTATGCTTATATAAGCCTATTTATAACCAATCATGCTTATATCAGCATATTAATCAGGAAATTAATAGAGATGTGTTAACACCTATTTGGGGTGCCTGGTGCATTTGGAATTGGCTTACAAAAGTAATCGTGCTTATATAAGCATATTTGCAATGTAAGTTAAATTATATATTTGTTTCGCTGGCCTCGTTTTTCCAACTTGTCTCGTCAGTCCTAGAGATGTCTTCAGAAAAAAGTGAGTAATGATGCAAGATGTTACTCTGTTTTTCTTTCATCACATGATCTTGTTTATTCGCAAAATAGTTCGTTATTTCCAAAGTTAATTATAGTAAAAACTGACCATCCTTCATCCACGAATTGTTGAAGTTCACGGGGGATCCAAGGTCACTGACCTTCTAGTTGTTTTGAGAAAATCAGTCAATTGTATGATTAGTGAATTTGACGATTTTAATTACATTGTACTTGAAAGTGAAGTAAATAAGTTAAGATATATAAGATGAGATAAGATTTAATTTGCTTGTAACCAACATATTTAATTGTTATGATTTAAATAAGAGCATGCACTGCATTCACACAAGGGCAAAGCGAAATATAGAAAATAATTCCACCACAACCCATTCATTTCTCGCTTGCGCCGTCTTGACCATTTTGGTATTCGCCTTCTAACTGGAAACTTCTCTTCTTTTAAATATATTGATTTTATATATTTGGTCATAAAATATATATAAGTGCTTATGATAATGTGTAATCGCTGCAGATATAGTTCACGTGTTACTTTTCAGTGAATGGAGAAGAAAACAACCCCGATGAAAATCTCGCGGTATGTGTCAATTTTGTATTCCCTCTGTTTTGTATCTCTCCACTTCCTTAACTTATTCTTTAATTATGATGAAATATAGGGTAAATTATTATCGTAAATATTTTGCTATACCCGAATGTAATTATGTTTGATATACAAAATTATTTGCTTATTTCGTCATTTATTGTCATGACATTTATGATCCATTTCAATGTATCGATATAAACATTTTTATGTTATTTACTTAAGCTGGGTCATAGCCAGTCTTGTTGTTTAAGTATATAATTTTTATGGAATATTTCATTTATTTTCAGACTGTAAAAAACGCAGAAGGTGGCTTTTCATTCAACATCTGCAACATACCCTTTCCCAAGAAATCCTTTCCCATTTTACACAAAACAACGCAGCATCCGACTGACAACGACCCGTTTCCATGTGACACGTGTGATGAATCATTCGAAACAGAGTTAGATCTCGAAACGCATTTTCGCGAAACGCATTCGGAACAACCCGGTTCTTACACCTGTGGTGTATGTGGCCAGGAGTTTCAATACAAAAGGGCGCTTCAAGCGCATAATAGAAGGGCACATCGTGGCACCAAAACGATGCGCTGTTATATATGCAGAATCCGCTTCAAAAGTGAGGATTTCAAAGACCATTTGAAATCTCATACTCCTCAAGAATGCGATATTTGCCACGAGAAATTCCTATGCGTTGACAACCATAAGAAAATGGTTCACTCGGATTCCGTGTTTTCCTGTGACATTTGCCATAAGCGTTTTAAGGCTCGCTTCAAACTAACGCGTCACATGTTAACGCACGTTGACATGGAAAAACGCGAGAAGAAATACCAATGTGACCAATGCGAGAAAATGTTCCACAGCTCGAAAGCCTTGTGTAACCATAGGATAGTGCATAAGGAACGTGTGTTTCCGTGTCATTTATGCGGCAAAGTGCTTAAACGGAAGGCGTCTTTGAAATTGCATGAATTGTCCCATCAACCCGTCCGCCATCTTATTTGCCATATTTGTGGCGCTACATTCAAAGATCAATCCAACTTAAACCGCCACATGAAAATCCACAACGGTTTGGGCGACCATAAATGCGACCATTGTGGCAAAGCCTTTCGCGATAAAACCGCTTTGAAAGCGCACGTTCTGACGCATACAGGGGAGAAACCATTCATGTGTTCCGTCTGCGGAAAATCATTCGCGCGGAAAGATGTGCTCGAAACGCATGCGCTGCTACATACTGGTGAAAAACCGTTTAATTGCAAGCACTGTGGCATGAGTTTTAGACACCGCTCATCGCTGTATCAACACCAAAAGACGCATGCCTTTGATCTTAGGGCGGAACCCAAACCACCATCACCACCATCAACTGAGTTCAATTTGCCGTTTGATTTGTCATTACCAGCTGAAGTGCAGCCTCCTGTTTATCTACCGTATTAACTATTTAACAAATCCAAGTTTATTATGTTACTTAAAACAGACATTTATCTCAAGATTTTGTTGTTGCCGAGAGTATGGAATTGTTGATTGTTTTGATAGGGGAACATGTTCATGAATACTTAATGAAATTAGATACCAAAACACTTGTTTATAGTAACAATCAAGAGTTAACCTGGCTAAGATTAGATTTAAAAAATGTCCGATGATGTGTTTGATTTGCTTTCAACTATGAATTCTTACAGAAATGTTGCTATTCCATTTGTTTTTGTATCAGAGAGTGTTTGAAACAAAACTTTGATTAATGATTGCCAAATGAATTTAAGAATTCTGCATATTGATCATATTAACTGTAAAACAAATCAATTTTGTTTGGTTACAAATACGTTTGAAGTACGGTATCGTCGGTAAATCATTTACTGTAGAGTATGAAACGATTTTTTTTTTGTTTTATTGGTTTGGTTTACATTCATGAAGGGTGAATGATATCGGTACCTAATGAAATTTTATTAACCTCGGCTATGTTACAAACTAAGTTGAAGTACATCGCAATCGCATTAATTTCATATTCTGTTTTTTCTTTTTTTGATTTTTAACAAAACCTATTGTGTTTGTAGAATTTTCTTTTCAGATGTATGAAATATTTACAAGTTGCTTTTCATTTGTTTTTGTATTTTGCATTGGAATTTTGGTCTTGAAATAAAGCCTCGTCAATATTATAACTGTTTCTTTGTTCTTACTTAGGTTGTGGTAGACTTCTAAAAACGTTTAATCAATTAAAACAGGTTTTACTCGGGATACGCTAACTAAATAATCGTGGAAATTGGTTGATAGTGAATTTGTTTTATGAAAAATATAAACTAAACCTTTTAGAAAAGAGATACTTTGGAATCAATTAAAAAAATAAGAAATATACATAAATTAGTCGAGAGAACGTCATCGAATTCCTGACCGAAGTCTGAGTATGCAAACCGTAAGACCATAGTAGTGGTTTTCTTACTAGACCCCGGCCAACAAATTTGGCTGAGGGCCATAATTGCTAATCCCCATTCCATTGTGCCGTCTGTTTGTCGGGCAGTCCGTCCGTCTGTTAACATTTAAGGGTACAGCTCTTTGTCCGCGGCACTGAGGCCTATTACTATCCTCCTTCCGTCTGCCCGTCCGTTCGTCTGTTAACATTTGAGATAGACTTGTTTGTCCGCGGCACTTATGTATAAAACTTTTGTCCTGGAGTTCTGAAACTGCACACATTGAAAGAATATTTGTTCCAGATGTACAAATTCGAGGTTTCAGCATGATCTATCAAAAAAAAATTGACGAGGGTCTATACTTAGAAATTATAAGGGGTGAATATGGAGAAAGATTACGCGTATATTGTGATGTTATAAAGACGAAATTATGAGGACTATGCTGTAGGTACGACGTTGTATAGACGACGTTGTGAGGAAGACTTAAACACTTTTAAATTGAAAGAAATTCGCGATAAAAAAAAATATTGAAAAATTAAGAAATGTGACCTTTCAATATTAATTTGATTTCATATCAATTGTATGTAAATATTGTTTCAGTGTCTCCCCTGGGAAAGCGGCAAGACACGGAAATGAGAGACACAGAGCCGCCCCTGTTAGAGAAAGAGATAGAAATGAAATACACAGTGCCGCCCGTGGTAGAGAGGCAAGATACTGAAGTGAGAGACACAGGGCCGCCCCTGTTAGAGAGGCAAGCCAATGAAATTAGAAACACGGTGCCACCCCTTGGAGAAAGTCAAGACTCATTTATGAGAGATACAGTGCCACCCCTGGGAGAAAGTCAAGACTCATTTATGAGAGATACAGTGCCACCCCTGGGAGAAAGTCAAGACTCATTTATGAGAGATACAGTGCCACCCCTTGGAGAAAGTCAAAACTCATTTATGAGAGACACAATGCCACCCCTGGGAGGGAGGCAAGCCACAAATGACCGACGAGAGGGACTACCTCATATTTTATTTTCAAATGAAACACAGAGTTTAGAAGACAGGCTTCGTCTATGCGAAGCAAGTATGAATTTAGCCTTGGAGGGGCTGGAGGTAAGCTAAAAAAAAGTCTTTGATATTTTCAACCTTAAGTGAAAAATGTGGTACGATCCTATCGGTTTTCGTCTGTAATATCTCATAGAAATACCTTTTGTTTGATATTGAATTATTCCATTGAAAACAATATTTATTTCCATTAGCTGAATTTAATATTTCAATAACCATATTTCTTAAGATGCCTCCCTTTATAAATTTACTTAATTGTTTTGTGCTGATATCTAATAAATTCATCACTTGTTTCTAAATTTAAGTTATTTTCTAAATGTTGTATCATATTTGATTAGATAACGTTTTTAGCCACGGCTTGCTTCGCAAGGCGTGGATTGTGCCACCGCTTTGCCGTTATTTATTTATGCATATATATATAAATTTATTTGTTTATTTTATTATTTGTTTAGTTCGTTAACTTTTCTTGAAAATGCTACTCCTCCTAGAGTTGTGGGCCGATTTTAATGAAACTTGGTATGATTGTTAACAATGTTCTGGGGTATCTAAAAACTGCTAGCTCGTGCTTATATTGCTTATATAAGCAAAGTTATAGCTGCTTATATTTTCCTATTGTATCTGTTGGGCTTGCATACGCTGTAACCATTGTGCTGCACGTGTAAATACGACGTACATTTTTACACACCATAATATTCATATGATGAAATTTATATAACTTTAAATGGGTTCGGCATTGAACTTGAACATGTAAGGCTTTATCAGAGCTATTGGGGAAACCGGAGAAGGGGTCATCTTTTTTTTAATAATATGAAACAAATTATATTTATAAAATAGATTTATCTGTTAAAAGATATCTTGGGAAATCATAAATGTTTTATCTTAGTGCATATAATTCAATGTTATAATGCAAACTTTCCATTTACTTTTCAGATTATCGTGAGATGAGATGAAGAGGTATCTTATGAAGTATTGTAAGTAGAGAAGAGCTTTTCATGTCTTATGTTCATGCTATTGGTAATTTTATGTTCATGCTATAGGTATGATTTTTATTTTGATCTTCAAA